>DWDT01001443.1:0-15915 GCA_018245595.1 Microceris scylla | reverse complement strand
GTTAGATATAAACTAACCTATCTTTCAAGTTGGATCAACCTGCACACGGTATGCAAAATTTGGTTAAAGTCGGTTAAGTAGTTTAGGAGTCCATCGCGGACAAACACTGTGACACGTAATTTATATAAATTAAGATAACATTTTAACTGTTAAACATTCATACATCAGTATCGAGAAGGTACGATATGGGGAGAATTTGTAACGTTAGAAGCACGTTATTTCAGTAAGAATATTTGGTAAATACTCTATTATCTCTGTCTACTGTGCCAGGAACCTGTCGCAATGGTAATAATAATAATGATCATATTGTAAATACTTATATGTAATAATGTAGTTCAAATAAGTGGTGTGTTTGACGTTGGTCACTAGACAGATAACTTATATTCCATTATTGTTACTAGTTTAAGGGTCAAGTCAAACGTAGCACTTCTCCCAATCGGAAGTCCAGCAGACAAAAGGGCATTCTTACTATTGTTTAAACGATATTAGGCTGCTCACACATGTAACAGTTATATTTATAATCAACTGTTAAACTCGTAAATATTAAATTAATTTCTATCTGGTTTTATAAATAGTGAAAAATTTAAATTTTTTTAAATTAAATTTTAAATATTTTTAAGGTAGATGAATAATTTCAGCCCACTTGTATCAACAATCGGATATAGGAGCGACTGGGCAGCAGGATATATCAAGGGCATACATGTTCGTTTATTTGTTTGAGGTCGCTCCATACTCCAGAGAGCGGCCACTACAAGACCGGTTCCACTTGCCACAACTAGTTAAATGTTGGCACAAACTTTATTTTGGTCTTATAACTTTACGGGACGTTGAAGTTTTGTTATTGAACTGTAGCGGCAACTCACTGTACACTTGTATTTTAAAGGAAATTTCATAGATAATTAGTCTTAATTATAAAGTTCTGCCCAGGTGGTCTGAACTGGAGGAGAGAGCGGGTCGATGCTGGATTCGATAGGCCCGGGACAGAAAGGAGCGGCGCCGATTAGAGGAGGCATATGTCCTGATGATAAAGAATTATAAATTTATTTCGGTGTACGTAAAATCATTACATGTATGTACTAAAAATGGATATGAGAAATATATTTTATCTGTTTCTTAGGGTATTTGACATTCGCTACCCTTTGGATACTCTGTAAGAGATCGGACGTGAAAATATAATAGATATATAAAAAGATAGATAGATGCTTTTTTGTAGTCCGATAAACAGATTTAAGCTTGGGGTTCTTATTGGCGAAAATACGTACCTGTTTAATACGTAAGGGCCAACGTATACGAAAAATAGAAATTGGAAAATAAATAATACATCGAACTTGTGTGTTATCGCCCTTGTAGTCGAGAGGGCGGCTTTTGGAATCGCATTGGAGATCTGTTTGTCTAAACTAGTTAAATGTTGGTGAAAACTTTATTTCGGATTCACAAACTTCACGAGATGTTCGGGCCCGCTTATTGTTGTTCGAGTCGATTTAAGAGCATGCTTCTCTAACGCACTACACCCATCATATTTCCAATGGGAGATTTTGAATAGCCAGAATTAGACCGTATTCCCTTTGTTATCTAGATCGATTTGTGAATATATTGGATTGGTCGATCTACAAATTTTTTTAACAAAAGTTGAACATAATATATATTTTATTTATGCATCCTTCTGTAACACTTTAAACTAGGCTGTGTAAGGGCATATTTAAGGCTTCTGACATTCTTTCCCAGTCAACCCTAGGTATATTTTAATGTTATGTATTTCGTGAGTACCTAGAAATATGTTTAAATGATGCATTGATTTAATTCGCGTAGGGTATTTGAGATAGTTCGACTAATTTCGGATCAACTTTAGGGCCATCATGAGGTCTCTGATCGCAGCGACGAAGCAGCTTCGCTGGGAAACTAGGCAGTCAATCCCGAAAAACACACGTGGGTTCCCTTACATATCATTCACTCACACATTTATTGCTGAACTTGCGTATTTTTTATAATAAGAAGAATTAAGGCTGGCCAAGTGCAGGCTAATAATAAAAAATGAAAGTGTGCAGATTTTTTCACGAAGTTTTTTTACAGCGCAGGTGATATTTAAGTTTCGAATATACATACATAAGTAAAAGAGGTACACTTCCGGACTTAAGCCCTGGATCCTAGGTGTGCAAAACAAATACCTAATCACTAATATTTCATTGCTCTTAAGTATAGTTGTACATTTATAAAATAATTTACTTAGATATATGAATAAATTAAAATAAATCTGAAGGGAGGATAAGGAAATTAATATATGCTTAAACTTTTGACTGTATGAGTCCTTAGAAGAAATTAATAATTGGAACAGGAAATGAGATCCGCATATTACAACTTGGTGAACGTAAACAGCTAACCCAAATTCGTAAGTCGTATGGATGGTCACATAAAAAAAAATGTGTGAATTTTTTCATTGGACAGTTAAACAAAGAAGTGTAATAATTTAATTATAAAATACATGTCAATGTAGTAAGCATTATAAAACGCTAATTACTGTAATTTACATTTATGTACCATTATAAATTATAATTGATCATATTGTAAAGGTTTTACACTAAGTATTTTTTCAAAAGAAACCTGATTTTTAGATTTAAGGTTGGGATTTGTTGGACGTGATTGGTAATTGATGTACCTAATGATTAATCTTAATGATAACAATAAACATTTTTATACGCAATATTTATTTAAATGTAATTAAATAAAAATTTTCAAAAATAAGTATAACTTTTGATTTATCATGAAAAAAGTAATTAAAAAAAGGGCCTCTACAAAATAGATTCACCTGACGTTTCACTTTTGCTATTAGAAAGATACAAATTGTTTAACAAGTTTTAATACATTTGAAAGAAAGCCAGTATAAATCTTGTTCAAACTTGTTACATGCTGTCCCCTAGCGAAACAACACATCCACTGGCGCCTCACTTGTTGTTTGTTTGTCACAACAAGTTAAATGTCGTTGAAAACTTTGTTTTACACGAAGGTACACCTTTACAAGGTATTTCAGTCTTATTATTTGTTCAAGTTCAAGTCGTATATTAATTGTTCAAGATCATTTTACAGTAGACATCTTTAACGAGATAGTGCCATACTTATTTAATGTTATAGTTTTTAGGTTAATGTTACAAAAACGTAAATTATTTAAGGCTTTTTAAGATGTTAATTTATTTAAGGTATTTGAACAAGGTTTTCTTGTGGACAAATGGATGGGCTCTCTTAAACTGTTTGAAAAATTGACATAATTTTCCAAAAACAAAAAAGTTTTATGCATATATGTAGACTAGAAGTAAAGGTACTGTTATTATTAAGCATTTTTTTAAATAAGCTTTTTAACGTATGAGAAAAATCAAAAGCTAACTAACTTGTTCTAATAATCTGGTTACGTCTATTTTACGTCATGTATTTTATTACCGGTCATTGTTATCAAAGGCATCAATAATGTCTAATTATTAAAATGAAATGATAACGTGAAAAGCCCTCAACTTTGTTTTTATCTTATAATATCTTTCGGAATTTTATATCGCAGTATTTGTGTGGGCATTAACTTGGTAGAATTGAGGCATTTGTTATTAAACGTGTTGAGATCCAGTACACTGGCGAAAGGTACTGCGGAAACGAGTACACAAAAACAAATAGCTAGATCGGGAAGGCGAGTAATAACCGCGGAACAATGTTGAACAAACCAAGAATTCTGGTTTCGGCTTACAGAGCTCAGTCGAAGTAAGGAAATTCTTCGACAACATTGTTTCTAAATTAAAACAATCTCATAATTGCACATTCTCCAGCTTCTTTGATGCAGCGTATCCGTGGGTGAAGGGTGCGGGTTGGGGGTGGATGGGGGAGTTAGGTAGGGTGGCTTGGGGTAAGTTTTGAGGCAAAGTTAAGCCGATTAAGTGTCATTTCCGCCGCGGAACTAGCACTGTTCATTAAATATTTCGAGTGACTTAATTGCTGAGGTCGTCGTCTGGTTCGCTGTGAGATGTGGACAATTCGATTTACCAACGGATCTCTGGAGTTCTAGAAATTTCTTTATTTATATCTAGCAGTACGTAATTTGCTTGTTGTATTTATTTCTTACTCAAAAATATTTGCAAATTATATATTTCTCTTTTTTATAAGCTTCCCACTGGTCTCTTAATTCTACCACTAAAAGGATTTATTTATGAAAATGACAAAATGATGATGTCGGCGTTTAGATACGTATATATATTTAGCTGTTTGGTGCCAGAACGTCATTTTTAGTTTTTATTCCAGTTAATAGCGGATAGTTACGTAATTCTAATGATACATTCCAAAGTCAGTACAAAAACCTAGAGATTTATCAGCTTTTGGTTTATTTTCTTTTTTTTTATAAGTACGACACCCCATTAAACTTTAATCACGTTAAAGAAATATAAATATTTTTTTCATATTTTCAGTCAGCTTATCTGTTTAATATCTTAATAAATAGACTGGTCTCTTTTAATATCCTTTTCATAAAAACAGATACCTAATATCTTGTAAATTTTTTTCTGTAAATATACTTGTATTTACTGTGTATATTTGTTATGCAATTATAAAATATTAAAATAAATAGTGAAGTAATATTAAAATAAATAGTAGGCTGTGCCTGTGTTATAGTAACTTAAAGAATGATAAATTACCAATTTAAGTATAAATACATACTTACATAAAATGCTTTCCTTCAATATTTTTTACAGCCAAACACATAACAAATGTACCTACTCATGCTACAAATATTTGGTCGGTTCGGGAATCGACCCCACTTACCCGGTTCTGCATTCAGGACCAACAGACTAACGTGCAAGTCACAACACATACGTTTAAAATTAAAAAAAAATCACTCCACTTCCGTTCGAATTAAAAAACTAACCTCGCGGAACAAGCCGCTAAGTATTATGACACAGTTGTGTTCCACCTAACCGCCCTCGCACAAAACAAACACTCCTAGATAAAATCCTTCAGATAAACACAGGGAGCCGGCGAGCCACAGTCGCGCGGGCAGAAAGTCCATTACAGTCAATTCGTCTAGACGTGCACGTGTTGAAACTGTTCTCACGGGTAAACGAATTATCTGTGCCGCGTAAACAAAAGTAACTTCAACTTAAACAGAACGAATAACAATTAAACAGAAGCTAGTAAAAATTAGTTGAGTGTTTCGTTGGGCGAGTGGTCGACTACCAATCGAGACGTCCTGGGTTCGATTTCGACTAGGTACGACTGGATTTTTCTACCTTGATATTCCTACTTGTGGCTCGAAGTCTGGATTTATTTATATTGCATGGTAAAAGCCTCATCACCTGTTCCATAGCTGGACGGGTAAAGGTAACGGTGAAACGTGGGAGTGTACTACACTCCTCTACCTACCTCTTTTCGGATTACAGGCGTCGTGTTTTTTACTCAATAAATGTACAAGAAGCAGTCAGGTCTGTAAGAATTGAGATATTTAGCACCCAGCTTTTCTGCCTATCCGGTAAGAGATCCGTGACAGTACAATAATATTAAAATAACAGCGATATACTCGAAGTTCCTAGAGAAAAAGAAATTTTAATAATGAACCAAACAAACAAGCAGACGGGCCACCACCCAGATGGCGACCACATGGCAAGTGGTCACCATGGTCTATGGACATTTGCAACACCCGAGGACTGGCCCGAGAACCATAGCTCTCTTTGCACTTTTCTTGACGATAGATTCCTTGAATTATACAGTAAATTGTATTTCTAAGTACATTTGTACAAATATAGTACAAATTATATTTCAACTTTGCTACGTGTCCAGCAACTTATTTACGCGTGTGATGTATAACTGACTTTCTTTCGTCCGGTGTACATAATGCAATAAAATGTAACGGAATGTAATAAACCAAATCTTAGACTATTAGTTGTTGAGCACGTGTGCGGGGGGCGGAGTGTGTGGCGACTTAAGTACGTGATTCAGAAATCTTATTGCGACCAACAATAGATTTGTTGTTCTTAATACGTACCGTTCAATCTTTAACTAAATTAATAGTCCTTTTTAGTAACTGTTCCAATTAGTTATAACTCATAACAGTTTACTTATCATCGTTAGCCGATACTAGTGTTTTATACAATAAAATTGGTCCTCACGCAAGGTCTTTTACAGGGTAGACAGGGAGCATCGACTGCTTCCACTTCTATTCTTATAGATCTGACTTCCTTCTTTTAGAAATCAATTACTTTCGTCATACATGGAGGTCTCGGGAAATATTACAGTATATTGTTAATAATTTGAAAGCTTATGAAGTACTCGTACGTACAATACTGATGATCCCGGTGCTATCCAGAGCGTTCCGCATTAAATTCCCGGTCTTGAAGAACATTTGAATAATAAATTTAGTATAGTCTACTGGCGGTCTCTTCGTTTAAATACCTTATTATATATTCTATTAGTTTTATCTTCTTTATAAAACCGTTATAATATGTAAAGAAAATTTAATAAAATTAAATAAACAAAATATTGTATGAAAATTTAAGTTTTAAGAACCCAAACTATCTGGCAGATGTTATCATTGCACAGTTGAGTTTGGTGGTTTTATTATTTTTCAAATTTCATTAATGTATAGCATTACATCAAGCCTTTTGTCGTTCCACCGTTAGACAAAGATCTCGTTAAAAAATGCGAAGAGTTAGGCCACATTCTGACACGTTGGCTTAATGCTGGCGGCCAGCTTTCACACGCTACAGAACTCCAAACATAACAAACATAGAGAACTCCAGAGTTTGTAATTTTCAACACACTGCTTTTTTCAGCATCAGAGCATGTGATACTTTAACTTTTTTAACTCACACATCATTTTATAAGCAAAAAGTGCGCGCTAGGATTCGAACCGAGGATCTTACGGGAAGACAAATCATACACTATTAACCTATCATGGCCAGAGAAAACATACTCGTGTAAGCTTAAGTTATAGACATACGGTTTAATAATAAATTTACAGTGGAGCCGTTAATGTAATATTTCTGACCGCGAAAGGCCCATCGCACATGTGGTTGGCGCGGATCAGTACTGCGCTCACTTTTTCAATATCCGCCGACCTAATGGCGTCAGATGGTGAGTTGGGCAAAGTGCCGCTATCAAACAGCGATAGGCGGCGGTCGCGCGGTTATCGAGCACTTTGCGGACTCGTCCTCACTTCCACGTAACTATAACTATGTTTAAACGCATTTTACATTACATAAAGCGCGCCAAATAATTGTGCGTGTGGAAGAAGCATGACAGGTTTGTTCAGCATAGAGTGGCACTGTAACTATAACTGTGTGTTTTAATGTATTTTATATTACATAAAGAGTGTCGATATAGTGATGAGTATGGGAGAAGCATGATAGGTTTATGAGGATAGTGGTTGGATGAGGAGAACTGGACATCGAGCTAAGTGGCGTGCTTTTGCTCTCCAATAGATATTTGGGGAGTGGTGCTCTCTGACTTTCCCTTGAGGAAACGGCTGCGATGAAGTAATAGTAATTATTATTATTATTACATCTTCACACCGCAACAACAATAATAATTATTATTATTTAAACACTTTTTTGCGCTCAGGCAAAGAAGAAGTACTTATGTTCATCACACTAATTTTTGTCCCGGATGTGATTCGAATTCACGATACCCGGTCCGCGGTAACATTCATAAACCACAGGACCAATAGGGATGCCAACATGATCTCTGTTAGCGAACCACAGACAGTTTTTATGACAAGTTCTTCATATCGCCTTTAATATAGTTAAAAGGCAGTAATTCTAGCGTACTCCGTAGTTTAATAAATGGTAATAACAGAGAATTTCTTATAAACGGAGGTATTATTGTACATCGAAACCATTCTGAATTTCATGGATAGATATTTCTGTTTAGTTTTTGTTTCTTGATGCACTAGTATCATATCTGTTTCAGCTTTTATTCACTCCTCAGTAATTGCGTGATATTTTGAACTGTGTGATAAGCAGAGACATTTAGAAATATTTTATATCGATATTTTAAATCTAGAGAAGTAATAATGATGAATAACAAATACACTTTTCATTGTCAGATTCAATACCAACGTATAATTGTTACATACATACATACATATATGTACATATATATATGTTGCGTATGTACAAGGGTTAAAATACTCTTATTCATCAGAATATATTAAATAAATTTTTTAAAGTAGATAAAACGCATATCTAACTCTAAAATTATTTTTAAATTAAATTTAGATTAATGTAGTATTTACCCGCCTTTTATGACACTATAAAATTCTATTTACGATGTTATATATGTGTGATATAAAGTGAATTGTAAATGTTCAAAAGCCAATGAACAAGCTACAACTCATTCACTGTCAGTAGCAGGTTTGAACGTTAAAATGACTTTTTCAAGCGTCGGAGATATAAGTGCATTATGAATTAAGAAGTAAATTACGCTGGCAAGTCGGTGAGCGCTTCAGCTTGTCGCTTTTCTAGAACATTTTCCGCTTGGTCTGTGTTAAGTTACTTTTCTATCTAAGCCACTACTTTTTAGCGTAATCATATTACGAGTTTGCATTGGGTCACGGATGAAAAATTCATGACTAAAATGCCGCGACAATATGTTGTAAATGGCAGTTGTGTAAGGGTTTTGAATAATTTGCGGAACAAAAAGCAACTTTTTAGATGCCCGCTTGCATTGTTATTCAGTCGACGGAGTCTGAGTCGCTCACGTCCCGCAGCTTATCGTCAGCCCCCAGTCGCTGTAAATTTAATAAATACAAGCTAATGAGCAGAAATACAACGCATGACTTAGCTAAATAATTGCTTCATCTTACTTTTCCGGATCGTTGTACAGCGTTTTTAATATTGTTTTCTTTGTCATCCATATCTTTATCAAGATGATTCTGCGAATATTTTAATGCTTACTATTATTTATTTTTCGAGTTGCAAAAATAATTTAATAACGATTTTGTAATAATATCTTCTTCTAGTTTATGTCGTCAATTTGTTTACGAAAATCGTAATTATTATTATTCTCGTTGTATTTTCTTATTGAAAACCACAAACATACACGACACTTCGTATTATTCATAAAAACACGTAATTGGTATTATTCATAAAAAACTCACGCCTGTGATTTTCGAAGAGATAGGTACACATTCCAAGTTTCACCAGTTGTGTTCACATTACGTAAATACGAATACATACATAAATAATCACCGTCAGACTATCTTAGTCCACTGCTGGACATAGGCTTCCCCGAAAAGGGGGTTTGCATAAATAATACACATTATAAAATAAACTTACTAAATATTGTCTTCCTAAACATATTCCTCATTATTTTATTAGTAAACTGCTTTTCTGCGAAGCTTGGGCCGGTTGCTAATATACAACTATATTTGTGTAAAAACTCAATGTTAAGTAAAAATTGTAATAAAACTAATATTTAATTCAGCGACGTACTAAAGCTTACTAGTCGTTAAAAGCTCTTTAACGGTAGCTTAAATGAACGAGAAAGGCTCTTTTCTTCTAGTGCACACGGTAGAGAAAATATATTATACCTAGATACAGGTCTGAGGAGAAAACTAAGCTTTATTTCACAAGACGATATTCGCGAAAACCTAAGTAGCCTTTGAACTGTCTACCTCGCAATTTCATACTATGCTGTCAATCTTAACGTTTTTTAATCTGTTCGATTTGGCTTCATACAAATAGACAAAAAAAAAACTATTTGTAAAAAAAATTAGGGTGAAATTGTTCAATTAATCTTATTTTAATTGTTCAATTATATTTAGTATAATATCTATGACCAATATTTTTATAATGTTTTTTTACTTCCTTTGTTAAGTCTACTGCTGTACAGGGTCTCCCTAGGTTATAACAATCCTCGCCGTAATTTTATTAACGATTAGTATAAGTGCACGGTCGCATATAAGTATACAAAATTAGGTTAATGCATAAATAAATTACTGTCAATCTGTGGTAATTCTCACAAGTAATTCGTATAGGAGTGTATAGTACCAGTAATACCAGTTTGAATGAAATAACAATTGGAAGAATTAATGAACGAGTGAATGAGTGAATGAATGTATGAACGAACGAATGAGTGAGTGAAAGAATGAACTAATAAATGAACAAACGAATAAGTGATTGAATGAATGAACGATCGGAAGAATGTATAAATGAGGGAACGAGTGAAAACTTTATCCTCGTACCTCATTGTATAATATCCTGGTTGAAAGGAATACATCTGATATCTTAAACACTTGTGCACGGCCTCTGTGGGAGCGTGGGAGCGTTTTGTATGAACGCATCCTTTGAAGTCGGTGAGCCGCCTTTGAACGGTCTAGCCTCACATTTTGATAGTACTATCGATTTGAAACACACTTCGAATAGATATTGTTTTGCTTCTACGTTTATTTTCTTTATAATATACAAATGTTTGCTCTTTTTTATTTAATTTTTTTTATTCACGTGTAACTTAACCGGTGAAGAGTGGTATTACACACCTCAGGCTAGCCTTTCGGGGATATACAGGCGTGATGTTATGTTACATTATGTTTTTATATATACGACAGTTTGAATATTTAATAAAACCCGTCAATATTCAATCGCAAAAGTCATTAACTTATCACTCCATTGGTTTACTCGGTACGTGTTATTATATTTTTTCTAATATACCTAATGCTACACCGCCACAGTAAAGAAAAATAATATTTAATAGCATTAATCGAACGTTCTATTTGTCTTTCGGCGCCTGACCCCGTCCCGCTTGCTATGGCAGAGCGTTGGAGAATTTCAATTTAAGAGAAGAATGTGTCGACATAACGTGCCAGCCGAGATATTTTGATAGAACATGTTCTTGCTGAATAAATCTCTTCTGCGCATATTAAAAAATGTTCTAAACGGTTTTTGTTTAATAACGACGTAATGCACGGGTGTTTGTAACGTTCTATTGTATATCTGATCGGTTCGATATTCAAATTTAAATGTTGTAACGTTCTATTGTAAATATGATCGGTTCGATATTCAAATTTAAATGTATTTGTTCTTTTTTGTTCAGTATCTTGCCAGTAATAAATAGTGTTTATTGATCAAAAATTATAATAATTTTCATTTTATTTGTTATGAAATTAATGTTTAGTAGTATTAAAATTTTTATTGGCAATAATTTTAATTAAGATTAGGTAATGTACCCTAATAAAAATTATATTATCTATAAGATAAAGAGTAGATATTTACTGCAAAATATTTCTGTTTGGCTCTTGGCGCCCTCTGCCGATCCCGTAAAGGATCAGACGATATAATAATAATAATTTCATAAAACCTTTAAAAATTTTATCTATATTAAAACGATAACTCAATATATGATATTAATACGTCTTACATATTATTCAATTTAAATCGTTCAGCTAATGTATAGGTAGCCACTTGGAATTTTCAATTTGAAAGGCACGCGGCCTGGTAAGGAAAAGCTGAGATCTGCAAGTCGAGGAGACACGCCACCGGCTGGGTAAGAATTTAGTTTATTGTGCCAATTTTGCACAAAAGTTCACCTGTGAGGCTTGGGATTTTGATGGCGTCGTTAACTTCTAAAGTGAAAGTGTATAACATTTTTCGCTTCAGGTAAATATTGATTTATTCCGTTCAGAATTTTTAGGTGGATAGGTTTTTAACCAAAAGGTTAATAGGATTTTAAGCAAAAGGTGGAAAGTGGCAGTTTGAAAGTGGAACATTAGCACTAAGTTAAAAATATATTTCGAAATATTCTAACCCTTATTTCGCAGTTTTGGTTATCGAATTTCAAGTGATAATAATAATGCGAGTTCTCGTAACAATACAATATTCGAATGCTTATTTCGCACTTGTGATTACTGAATTTCGAATGATAGTGATAATGATAGCTCTATCTCTATTCCCACATCAATATAACGCCTGTGTTTCCTCACAAGGATAGGCAGAGAAATACATTCCACATTGTACTACAGTATAGTCCCACGATTCAAAATAATAATGATTATTAGTCAATATGAATGAAGTATAATTTTTACAAATACTTGGTAAAAATAACACTTTGATCAAATTAACATCATTACCATCAGTGATGATACAAATGATGATACAAACAAACAATCAGTGATAAAATTTCGCAATGAAAAATCGCCTAATTATAGTCACGTCGGAAAAACGATTATTCATTGGCGGCAGAAACCAGCCAGTTAAACTAGCGAATGAGAAAAGATAAGGCCGTTTTCATAAGCCATATCAAATTCATTACGACAGTAAACTCTCAAATGTATTTACAAGGGATCATGTCATGAATAAATTTCGTTAAAGAAAAGTTTGATGCGTGAAATAGCGGTAACTTAGTGCGGGCTTGGATAAATATTTGTGTGACGCCACCTCCGCTTGTAAATAAATACTTCGTCTATCTACTGTGTTGTGATGGATTATTTTAAGGAAACTCGCCAATGTGTTTGATGATAGATTCAAAGATTCAAAGATTTTATTAAGTACACATTAAAATAAATCGACAAGTTTGTATGTTCGTAAGCATAGAATATTATATATATACACACCCACACGCACACGCACTGACATGCATACATAGGAACATGCATACACACATATAGACAGATTTATAAAGTGAGTAGGAATGGTTTTCTTGGAAGAGGAAGACCTTGTTATATGTATTTGAATACTTCGACAAAATCGGAAAGGTCTTGGAAGAAGGTGTTGAAAACCTTTTGGTTTTGAATTAGGGAGAAAAATAGGTGTTAAATTATGTACATACATATATACATATGTACCAGATAAAGTATACTCAGTCCCATGTTTATTGCACAAAACAAAACTTTTATTATTATTTATCTCTGTTTATCACCGTCTTAATTTGATTTTAAATACGTAAGACTGACTCGTTTAAATTTTTATACACTTTTATCTTGGTTTCGTTGCTACATTTTTTTATTGCCATTTATTTAAGCTTTATTATATGTATATCGGTTACGATTATTAATTAATTTAAACTTTCGGCCGCATATGCACTGGCTTTGTAATCTTATTGACGTAACAGGTCTTCTCTGCCATCTTTGACCAGGTCCGTATTTATGATGGAAGCACTGAAGGGGACAAGTATGTATCGATTAACGTAGTTTCCGAAGATATTCAGTTCAGCATACCTACAGTATGCCAATCTAGCCTCTACGAGCTAACAACCCAATTTTAGGGCTATTTCAGGTTTCTGGGTGATACAGATAATGTAAGTTTTTGACAGGTTGTTATTAAACTATTACAGTTTGCTCAAGACTAAAAATAAGAACCTGAATTGTAGTCATTTTTTTGACAAAAAATATCTATCATGTTTTGATCACGTTTGACAGATCTTGGGTTGTCAAATCTGACAAAATCAGTCAGGCGCAATGTTGTCATTAGGAAGAGCCTATGTCTAGATGACTAATATTGATTATGATGACTTAGAGGTAAGCATACCTAATTTTTAGTGTAGGTTAAATTAAATGCGTTGTGCAGTCTACAAGATGAGGTATGATAATTTTTAATAGCGAATATGAGATGTTTATAATTAGATTGAAGCTCATACAGATAAATTTACGTTCGGTATTTTCTGCCTTTATAAAATAACTTTGACTATTTCCGTAGTTTTATCTTTGTGGTATATTCTGAGCACATTATTGGCTTGCTAAATGCCTACATTTTACACGCGTTAAAGAAATTAATCTATTATACAAACAGGCCAAGAGTAAAGTTATAAATAATGTAGTTTCTAGTAAACTGCCTTGTTTGTTGGTTTAATCTGACTCTTTGATCGAGTGGTCGTAACGTGCGGTACTGATCGAGGTCCTTGGTTTGAATGCCGGATATGGTACTATTGAATTTTTCTAACTTATTTTGTCTAACAGAAATTTATAGTAGTGGCTCCGAGTCTACATCTGAGCCTGGTGTAGGTATGGAAATAGGCTGACCACCTATTCCACTGTGGGATGTAAAAGTAACTGGTGAAACGCAGTGTACTACACTACTCTACCTACCCCTCCCGGGATTACAAGCGAAAAGTTACATTATCTGAAGTTATATTTCTTTTAAATTTTAGAAATAAACACGATATCAGATACGTATGTAACAGCAACATTAATACGACAATTCCCCTCGTTTTTCTTATCTTATTCCATAACAATTTCAACTGGCATAAAGTGTCCTATTACGTCACATTGTTTATTAACGTTGTAAAAGTAATAGGCTGGAATAAAAATATATTATGCGTAGAGTGTCCAAAATTGAAGATTAAACTGTATAAAAGTTTGTTTCTAGTAAACAAAGCTCGTAGAGGCGTAGCGCTGCTACGTCTACGAGTGCTACGGCGTAGATAAAACCCTTATGGGCGTTCGGGCGACAAGTGACGACGGTCACGTTTTTAATTACCCCGCCTCATCTGTAACGTGTCACTGGCGGCGTTGGAGCCACTGCTACGTTGGATCTGACTTTATGATGATACTCTTCAAACATCGAATGTGCCTTCCTTTACCCCACTCGTGACAACTCACCGGTGACATTCCAATTGGTAAGAGAGTTTTACATTACGATGACAATGTCTAAATTGGTGTAAAAAAATGTGTCGAGTTCTGTTTTATACAAATCTATAATACAAAATGTATATGCAATACATTTAACATTTTTACATTCTCATTAAAACGAAGAATGTTTTTTTATAGTATTTTCTTTAAGTGACGTTGTAAGTATATCGACATTAAATCAATTTAATAGATGAGAAATAAATAAACTAAATAATTAATTCCCTTTTAATGTGAAAAAGTATTGTAGAAAATAAGACGGCTATGTTTACAATTTAACTAACGTCTAGGAACTGTGATGGTTAGGAGTAATAAAACACCGACTCTACTCAGACTAAGGAAGACTTAACTAGACTTCTCAGTGAACAGTGAATAAAGTATAACAGACATGAAATGTGTTGTTATAAAGTATTACGGTATAAAACTGTTTAAGAAATTATAATTTATGAAGTTTCATGTTCTATTCAATTAAAAATTTGTTTTCTTTTTCCCCCTTAATCCGCTGGCTTTCGTGACGAGAGTGACGAGTGTAGATGAAGTTAGATGTGTAAGAATATAAATATTTGGTACTCTGTACTCTCTGATAATCCCGTTGGAGACCTGACGTGACGATAGAATAGAAACATTGTTTAATTTCCTATGAATATATGTACAAATATTTAAATAATGAGGACGTGCAATTAAAGAAATAATGTGTTATTATAACAACCAGCATTTTTGTGCCTGCTCTGCAAGCCGTGTTCTGCGGTCCCTAACCTATCCAGGTTAGGGACCGTAGGGGACCGGGCATCTGCCCAACGTGGGGACTATGAACAAAAACTCTTTAAGAGAGGATTGTGTCCAGCTGGACTCAGGCAGGCTGATGATGATAAAAAAGCAACAAAAGAGCGAGCCTTATAAAAAAAAGTTTAGAGTTAATGATAAAATTCACAATGAATAAAGGGACATACTATTGCGAAGCACTCCTCCCGAAACAAAATATTTCCTTACAGTTATATGTATGAGACAATATTAAACATTCCTTATTAAGGCAGCGCTCCGAGTTGGCCGAATTTGTCAGTTATATTTAAATAATTTTTATCAAAGGGTATAAAATGCGATTTTAACTATTCAAATTTGCTTTCACTTCTAATTTAAAACTCACTTAATGCTGAATATTACATTAAGTTTAAACTCTTATATAATTGTCAGCGTTTAATATAACTCTGTTAAAAAACAATAAGACATTGTACTGACTGCCTCGTTGGTCGTGTTGGTTGCAGGTGCGACTGCCTATCGGGAGGTCCCGGGTTCGATTCCCGGGTCGAACACTACAAAAATTTTCTAATTTAGATTTTCTA
>DWDT01001442.1:0-15920 GCA_018245595.1 Microceris scylla | reverse complement strand
TGACAACACTGTCTTACGAACCTTGACCTCCTAGATGGGTAGTAAAATAAAGCTGGCTATTATTCAACATAATTACATTGTCAATGCATAAAAAAAATGTACAATGAAAATGACATCTAAATATTATGGCAGCTTAATATCAGTTTATTAAGTTTTGCCCCTGCTGGAAATGATAAAAACAATGTATTGTATTTTTCAAACTAAATAGATTGTATATTAGAAAAAGTATGTTCCATAACAACTTGTGATATTATGCAATTTCCATGACTATTTGTAATTTTTGCAGCAAAACTTCGGTAGAATTTGTGCACTCTCAGAAAGCAGAATTAGGCTGTGAACTAGTAGGATCATGGACGGTATCAGTAGGAGACATGGACCAGGCCTTGCATTTGTGGCGATATGTTGGTGGCTTTGAGAAAATCGACATGGCTAAGAAACTCTTCAAAGAGAGCCCTGTAAATATCCCATGTTCATGTATTTAATGATAAGTTAATTTTTTACACATCTTAGGAAGTGATTGAACTCGGTTATGCCTTGCTTTTAAAATAAATCGCATAGTTAAGTTTACTTAGTGTAATTGTGCTGATGGAAGATTTCACATTTACTACTTTAAAATTATTCTTACAAGTTAAAGCTTTACATATATCTGATTACATTTCTCAACTTATTTCTCAATTGAGTTCCTTGTTTATAAACAGTTTTTGATTTTTATTGCAAGTAAGATTTTAACAAAATATACTGCAAGCAGACAAGGAAAAGAAAGCTCTCATTTTTAATGTTCCTGAAGATTTTCTAGTTTCATATCTTTATTTATGAAATTATTGAAAGATATTTGAAATTGTTTGTTTCTACAGGATTACCGTACACTGGAGAAAGAACGCGGCAACTTCGTGAGGTCCCGCCATCTGCAGTACTTGCTGGCATTCAGTTTCTGGCCCAATGGCGAGCCACGGGCACCTAACAACATTTATGAGATTCGCTCATATAGGTACCATCACGCCATACAGAATGTATTTTGACACGTGCTGCTGTGCGCGCCTTTGCCTCGACACATGTTCATGCTTATTTGTGCTCTATGTATAGCCACGTTTATGTCAGCTCCACGCGCACCGACGATACACGTTGCTACCGTTTGCTCGCCGTCGTCCTTGTGCTTCTGCCGCGACTCGCACCCTCCTCCCTACCTCTCTCCACTAGCTTGCTTGTCTGATCTTACGAAGAGATTTCAACGAATATCTCAAATCCCCTTTAACAAATGTTCAGTTAATTCGCTGGCAATTCGAGCTATCCATATTTCGTTAAATATTTCAATTCAATATTAGAACTTTGTTGTATATGAATAATCGATGTTTATCTCTATACCATGAATCCGTGTAAAAGTGTGTAAATATTTGTTGTAAGCTTGAAGCCGGGCACCATGATCGAGTGGGGCAACAACTGGGCGCGCGGGCTCACGTACCGTCGCGCGCAGAACGAGGCTTTCGCCGGATACTTCTCACAGATCGGCCGGCTCTACAACGTGCACCACATCTGGTGTACGTACACGGCGCGCAATCGGCTGCTGCCCGACATATACATATATACATTTTATTGCTTTACAATGTAATAAGTCTAGTACGCAATAATTCTGACGATCATATGCTAATATTTCTAAGAAATGTTAATACAAACACCTCGTTGGATTATCTGGTATGTACCAAATATATGACACCTTACTCCATGTGCATCGACGATAGGTCTACGATATCATTGGATGAAAAATGAATTTGTCTTGATGATAGAATTGTGGTTCGCAGGCTACAAGGATCTAAAGGCTCGGCGGGAGACCCGCGAGAGCACCTGGCGCAACCCGGGCTGGGACGAGTGCGTGGCCTACACTGTGCCGCTCATCCGTGAGATGCATTGCCGCATCCTCGAGCCTACCGAGTTTTCCCCAACGCAGTAGGGCCGGCCGGACGCCCGCGCAGTCGCCGGCATTGCGCCTGCGCGGCGGACGCGCGCCGCGGAGCCGCGTCGTCGCAGCCTCGCCGTCCGCGCCCAAACGGAATGCCTGCTACTACGGCTCGTGTGTCATCGTTTTGTCAATCCTTTCGAAATTCGGCAAACTCACGAAGTCAAGGAGAGTCCAACAACAAAAATCACTTGTATTCAGCCTGCTAAGAAAAAAATTAACATGTAAGATTTTCTCAACTGTAGAACGGCGGTGTACCGAGGGATAGACCCAGGTCAGTAGAGGAGCACGTAGGTACCCGTGCAGTAGTGTGTGTATTGGCATCGACTATTTAGAGTTAAGTGCTAGTGTAACTATTATATGATGTCGTGATCTGTCTTCAGTGTGGCCTGATTATAACAGAAAGCAATATGTATTTCGTATAAATGATTTATCAGTGGAATGTACTCAGGTGCCTTGTTATTGAGCGGAATTAATTTAGAAGGTTCATTATGTAGTACTCTTTTTAAAACAGGATTTTCAAAAGCATTGATAAAACGTTGTGACGAGCTCTGCACCGACATCGCATGTCACGTAACTAAAGTTATCAGATGATATTAAAACAATTATAGTATAGATATATTTTTACGACAGATCAATATAAAGTTTGCCAATACATAGAATGTAGGCGGGCTGGCACGGCGCAACTGTTTCTTTCAATGTTAAAGTTATATTTATAAGAAGAGAGAAGTAAACATTTTTAGATTAGAAAGTCGCAACATGTAGGACATGTACAAAAACAAACTTCCTATAGATGTTGGCGATCGATATGGAACAATATTATCAATTCAAACAGACATTGAATTTTAGAGAAATATTACAAGCTTTTATATCGAGAAAGGTAGTTAGTTATATTTATTTGCATTTCCTTCAACAGGATGTATTGCGTATTTTATATATTCGACATATATTTGATACATTTGAGATTGTTGTTCAAATAATACCTATTAATTTTGTCTCGACGTCATACCGACCGTTGTTAATGAGTCATATATTGACCCGTTGTTAAAATAATCGTTTCTATGTATGGGACAAACCGAGTTTGAAATTATTTATTTACCTTATTTACGCATTTTATTTTGCATCATGTATATATTAATGTATTTACTGCGTGTATTAATTTTTCGCAATCTTTTGAAATTGTCGGTCCGTGTCGCGAGCGCGGCACGGTCCGCTATAAACGCGCATTTCGTAAAGCATTATTGAGCTTACCTCACTAAGTTTTCTTTGTTGTGTAGCATTTAAGAAATAAAGCCTATGCCTATGTAATAATGTTACAAGGAACGCGGGTCGGCAATACAGCACAGTTCATTTTGTTTCGCTGCTATATGTGACGATTGTAATGTTGCACAATGTTAGTGCCACGCGCCTCCTTATCGGGATGTACGAAACACTGGACAATGTTATTGTTCGGTTGCCGAAATAAATAGCATGAACTGCTGTAATGTTGTATTATTTTCCTAATCCTAAATGCATATTATTTTCCCCGTATGGAGTACTTGCAATCTGACATTTTATATTATATGGGGTGTGAGAAGTTTCCAGCTCTATTGTACGAGCCCGAGCCGACATCCTGCTGCATAATAGACGGGGCTCTGGCACCCACTGATAGCGATAAAGCGCAGCCTGCTAGCCTACTATAACGTTTATTAATTTTAAATCAATCTTTTTATTATGTACAATACGTATGTAGGTATGCAGATATATATTTGTTAGGATTCTTCTTCATCAGCCTATCTCAGTCCACTTCTGGACATTGGCCTCCCCCAATGAGCGCCATCGCGCCCTGTCCTAAGCTTGTCGCATCCAGCAGTCTTTCGCAGATCGTTGGTACTATCGCGGCTGATTCGAAATGCAGATGCGTACCGAGGACACCAGTCTGTTCCATTGGGGTTGGATGGAGATAGGAATCAATTCCAAGCCAAATTGTTGATGTTTTCTGAGGGCCCCTAACGCTCTCGATGACGTTTAACGATAGTTGATAATTAAGGATGACGACCGGTACAGACAGCCGTCCCGCTCTCCGCAGCGTGGCAACCTTCTTGCAAGTCGCCACTAGCGCTCACCGACCACAACTCAACCACTAACATAATTTCAACTTTAGTTAACCATATTATAAAACCGCTCGAGCATACATCCGCCTCCAATCCACGGTTACACAATGTACAGATAAATGTTAAAGGTAGAATAAAAATGCACGTACATACTTCCTTTCTATTTTATTTACTTTCAGTTTGATTTTTTCATTAATAAGATTATATTACAATATAATAATTAATGATAATAATTATTAAAACTACAAGTCGATTGTGTTATTTAAATATATAACAAAAAGTAAACAACAGCGGTGGCAGCTCGCGTCGCTGCCCGCCGGCGTCGGGACTGTACAGTGGTACGATATTAGAAGAGATATTTAGTTACAATTTACATTTACGTGATCGCTAGCTACGAGCTCGGTACTGCGACGTGCCGGCGCTCGGTCGAAGTGGCTCCGCAGGCGAGCCCCCGCACTACGCGGCTTCATGAGCTCGGCGGCGACCTACTGCTTGCGACTCAATTCCGTTGTGCTTCCATGCCACGAGTCGCTGTGACCTTCGTAGACGGCAGCAGTGGCACAATATATGTAACATATTATAAATGTAACGTACGTATAGGTGACATTATATAATACGTAACATAATAAATGAAAAAAAATTACGTGCATGATTATTGCCGGCTTTATTATAGGCATCTATCCAATTCAAAGTAAACAATTAAGTTACATGTTTTTATACATTACACTATATTTTCAGTAAGGACAAAAAAGTATCAGTAATACATGTAAATATTCGTATCGAATAATAAAAAGCATCAGATTAAATAGCCAATCAGCGAGCGAAAGATCATATTAACAAAACGAACAAACAACATGACCCACCGCCGCTCTCGTCGGCTCCGGCAGCGGTGCAGACCACAGAGTCGAGTCTAGTCAGGCTGGCGCTAGAGATTATTGTCATTTTTTTTGGTCAGGTCAGGGGTAGGATAGTGTGAAAGCTACTTTATAACCGCGGCACGACACGTCGCACATCCGTAATATTAACAAACAAAAGCGTTAAACCTCTCAGTCCTACTTTGAACATTTTATAAGGAACATGCGACGTTCCACGACACGGCCCATGTACAAACATTTAAATTTTCCAACATATTTATTATATAATACAACTATTTCACTTAGTCCTCAAAACTTGGAAGATCTGAACGATAAATCGCTAACAGACTCAAACAATACGAGCCGGCCACGCCCGTGACGTCACAAGCGACGTTATGCAGGAGGAGAACCACCATCCATTGGCATAATAAAAAATAGCATTAACTAAATTTGGATATTTATGACTAAAAACGGCATTGAATTAAATAATATGTAATCGTCTCTACATATATGACTGGTAAGCTTAGTTGACAATACAATCATGTATTATAACACTAAATAAAGAAAATAGCACACAGTCGGCTACCGCGCGGTGGCCGCGCGCCGCGCCGCCACTAACGAACTATGTGTACAGAACTATATATACCGCGGCCTATGTACACGCGCCGCCGCCGCCCGCACTCGCCCCCTCATATTTACAACGCGGTTGGCAGTCGGTACGCAGTACTCCTTACACAGCACCTGCTTTCGTTACTATTTAGTAAAGCGCCTCACCTACACGTTCAATAATATAGTAGTAACGTAGAAATCTGCCGCGAGCGATCGTCGTTTGCAGCGGTATTCTAGTCGTTATCATCCAATAAACTCAACACTACGCCACCGACGCGGTCGGCCCGCTCGGCAGACTAATCAACATATAATAATAATAATAATATATGCAAAAATTGCTCCTAAAGTAAAAACTAATGATATGAATATTAGAATTTTGACTATCTAACGTTATAAATAATATATATATGTCCAACAGCGAGCACGAGGCGCGCGGGCGGCGGCCGGGGCCCCGGTGGCCATCTCCGACGCCTTCATTGCACTACGGATTTTAGCACGTCATTAGACCTCCTCGAGCTTCTTGCCTCGGGACATGTTGCAATCTTGAATAATTTGACAATGTCAAGACGAAATTTATCTAAAACCACCAAACGCGTACGACAGACTACACACCGCACACGAAGGACCGCAAGGCACGAGGCTCTCCGGCGACCTTGCTCTGTTGCATTAGTAGATACTCCCCGCTAACTGCTGGACGGCCGAATGTTATTCCTAATAATGTTTACATCAAAGATACCGGTTAACGCCTCCACGTACGCGTACCACTACGTCTTCAAATCAATTTTATTAGCAAGGTATATTAGCAAATTTAATTTTTAACATTAGATGCACACTTAAATAAGTCTAATTCAAGAGAGCAAAGTCTTAACGTGAGTTTAATTTTAAGTAAAAGCGTCTCATTCTCACGTCAACGTGCCCTTGGTCTCTCGCAGTACTCCGCATTCTCTCATCCCTCGTCGCCACACACACGTCTCGTGACACATGCAACAGTGTGTTTCAGACATACAGCTTCAAATTGCTAGACACCGTAACTTTACACTAAAGTATCACCATATTTCCGTCTCATCTATTACATAACATTATACAAGTATGCTTGGTCAGTATCGTGAACGTAACTATTTCCGTCGAAGCCGACAAATTTACAGGAGCATAACATTTGTCTAAATACAACTTTCTCTTTAAATCAAATGAGACTTTAAATCGATTTATTTTATGTGAAAAAATATGTGAGACTTTAAGTCCAAATATTCTAGGTGAAAATTTTTGAGTAAAACATATTCCAGAGTTCCATAGCGAATTAAGCGACCGTTCATCAGTCGCGCCGCGGACTGCGTTTGGCGGCGCGCCATACAGAAATACAATTCAAGCTAAATTCCTATATATTTCGTAATCTTCACGTTCACGCGACCGAGAAGCAGCGCAGCATGCACTCCGGGCACAACTATTGCATAACTTTTAATCACTAAGAGGTATACGTGCAGTGTCGCCGCGATTAACAATTGCTAACTTATTGCTACGAAGTTTCGAACGATGCCACTAAAGCAATAATACTTTTCATTGTTATTGACGCCGAGTGCATTCTGTTACTCGTCAGCTTGATCGATTACACTGGGTATAACACACTTACATATACATTTTGTACCTTATTTGGTTATTTATATACCTTCTATAATAATAATGTATAAGTCATGGAATTTTCATAACAAATGTACCGCTGCATATAACATATTTATTGTTTCCTTGTATTGAGCAAATAATTGTGTACGTAGGCCACTCGCTAAACTGCACTCAACATTACACCTTTAACAATTCAAACTCTTATGTTACCTGTTAAATGACTAATGTAGAACATGGAATATACTGCGTACGTGCGCTGACAATGGTACAGATGCAAAAACACACTGATGCTAACGATCACATTACAATTACAATGGACTGCACCAAACTTAAAAATGTACAATAGGAATCGCCTCCGACCGCAAGCACGTGGCTACACCAGTACTGACGCATCCTTGGAAGACAAGTAACAAAAATATATTGCAATATAAAATCAAAGCGAGCCTAGATCACGATAAGTAACATTGTTACAAATTTTAACCAATTATTAATTTTTTAGGAGGGCTGCGAGGTCTCAACAGTGACACCTAGTAGAGCTGCTGTCGTCAAACACATACTCTGAACAGTAGTACTTGAATAACACATGTAGTACTCGATATTTAGAATTACAACCATTTTATACGATAACAACGAAATGAATCAACTACATTACAGTAGGATAAGATTTGATCAACATTTTTAACACAATATCTTTCCAAGATCACTAACTAAAAAAATTCCGCTAGGCATCCGCCCCCCTCTTCGACTAGCTTCCCGCGTGGAGCTCACTCCACCGCACCGCTCCACATGGATCGGTCGAGCATTAAAATACAAATTACAAATATGTACATCCCATAACAATATAGGATTCCATGACTAAAGTAGTGCACTTCAGTAGTTAATATTTTCAGCCATTATTAATTATTGTTGAATAATGTGCAGGACGGGAGAACGTGATCTTAAAGAGACGGCTACGTGTCAGCAGTCGTCACATTTTGCTTTGTGGCAACAGCACGTCCGTGGCGGCATCATCTCGCTGCCCATGGCAGCCGCAGTTGCTCCGGCGAGGAGACGAGCGGCTCGTTACTACGCCCTAGCACACGAATGATTCGGGGCCCGGAGGACGATAACCTCATCAAACATAACTCGTAGCATACCTAAATGCAACTTAGGATGAGGTGAAATATAAACCAATAAATAAGCGAGTGACTCGCGATGAGTTCGCCGCTACGTCGTAGTCAGTAACTATACAGGCGGCCCGTCGCGCTCACAGCGAGCCCGCGGGGAAGCTGGCCGACGAGTTGCTGTGCGCCAGCGACAACATGGAGCCCGACAACGACTGCTCCTCCTCGCCGTAGCCCTCCCGGCTGCCCTCCGCTATTGCCATGGCGCTGCAACAGAAACGCGCGGTAAGTGCAGGCTGTGGGCGGGGCTGAGGGCAGGGTTGCAGGCGGGTGACGGGCGCGCGTACCTGAAGCCGAGGCGTGCGCTCTCGCCGTCGAAGGCGGCCAGGTCGCGCTCGTGGCGCTCGTGCAGCGCGCGCGCGCGCTCGCCGCGCTCGGCCGCGAACTGCGCGCACTCAGACTCCATTTTGTGCTCGAGCAGCGCGCGGCGCACGGCCACGCGCTCCTCCAGCTCGCGCCGCTCGCGGTTGCGCTGCGCCTCCGCCTGCATCTTGCTCTTGCTCTGGTAGGCCGTCAGCATGTCCAGCTCGTGCTCCAGCTGCATCTTCAGCTGCTGGCACTCCATCTACGACAGGTAGGTTTTAAAACGCGTAACGATATCGCCACCCCCTCCTTCCGGGTGACTTCGCCCGGCGAGCGGAGCGGAGGCACCGCGGCCCGAGCCAGCCGGTCGGTTTGGCCGTATATTAACCGCCGATTCTTGTAAAACGAAAGTCGATCGATTTGAGAGAACCTTTAAGCTTGTAGATTAACATTGAACATTCGTTAGGTAACGTGAAATTATGAATATGTCGATATTTATTATGTTTTATCTATTGGTATATTGGTCACCATTTAAATTTTATAAGTGCAAAAATAGTAAAAAAAAAGTAAAGATTTTGTAAAATATATTTGAGGCCGAAATGTGTTATCATTAGGAATGTGACATCCACATCACGGTGCGTACCATCTGGCTCTCGTCGAGGCGCACGGTCTGCTTTTGCAACATCTCGCTGATGCTCTGGTCGTACTGCTCCCCCAGCAACACGAACTTGCGCCGCTTTTCGTCCTTCAGCGACTTTATAACCTCCTTCTGGTGCTCCTGCAAGTCAATTTACGCACCTTGTTAACACACTGGAGGACATCAAAATTACAGGACATTAAAGGACCCTCGCTACGGGCTAGGTAGCAGTTACGACAACCGTCGTCGAGCACAGTACCTTGGCTGTCATCTGCAATATCTGCGCTTTCAAAGCTTTATACTGGCGCGTTTGTATTTTACACGTTTCTCGGAACTGCTTCCGGATCTGCATCTCCTTTTGCTGGTTTATGAAAAAAAGAAAACAATAATGATACTTCTTTTATAGTTCAACACATTATATTTACATATATGCCTGCTGCATTGGCCGAGTGATTGCAAGCGTGACTGACGATCGGGAGATCTGGGTTCTAGGATCTGGGTTTATAGCAATAGGCTCACCGCCTATTCCCTGGGTCTTAAACGTAACTGATGAAACGTGGGAGTTTACTGCAATCCTCTGCCTACGCCTTCGGGGATTACAGGCGTGATATTACGTTATACATATATATATCCGAAAAAGAGTAAGAAAAAGATAATATTTAATATCTAAAAATCATGACTGAAGTGCAACACTAAATTAAAAAATCTTTCATCTGCCATTCTTTTTACATCTCCGAATTATAGGCACTGCGATCCCGGTGGGCAGGCAGTGCGCCGACATTTGGTTGGCGGCGTACCTTAAGGCTCTTGGGCTGCTGCTTGAGTTGCAGCGCGTGCTTCTTGCGCAGCTCGTGCTCGGCGCGCTGCATGTAGTCGCGCTGGTTGGCCAGCTCCGTGGCGTGCTGGTTGGAAAGCTGCTCCTCCCTGCCGTACGGACACACCCCTTACCGACCTCCTCGTACTCGTGTTTCGACAACATTTCCCCGCGTTTGAGGCCAAGCCGCTCGAGATCGAGAGCTGTCGTAGCCGTGGTCTCGACGGATCCGTATCGCTAACAGAGAGGATTATTGCGTGGCTGGGTGATACGTTAACGAGTATCGCGCAACTCGATCTATGTGTTTTGCATCTTGCATGTTTTTAGATAGGAAACGTTTTTAAAAACATTGAAATTAATAATAAATTATAATAATCGACCCATTATCATTCCACTGTTGGAATATGGGGCTCCTCTAGTATCGAGAGGGTGAAATTAACAAAATAAATTTAAATGACACGATTCCTAGTAGATTGTTTAAAAGGGGGTTTACGCTCAAAATTAGGACTATTTTAAAGCAGCAATTTTATTGCCCTTCAATATATTTATAGAGAAACCAAAGTCTAAATGACATAAAATTAAAAATTGTGTTTCCTTATTTATGTATGGCTTTTCAGTATTGAATATACCTCTGCCCCTTGCGGCACAGCGTGGGGATTATGGACAAAAACCTTTGCAGGGAGGCCTATGTTGGCAGTTTACTTAAACAAGCTGCCGATGATTTTTTTCAGTTTTGTATTTTCTTTCCGTTTTCCACGGGAAGTGTAAAGATTGTCATTTTCGTGCATATCGTGATAGCACCTCGACGTGCTACTCAATTGTGTCAATGTCACGCCGGTTCAACCCGCACACGAGACAGCTCCGGACGGTACCTGAGCGCATGGACGCCTTTCTGCTGGCGGTACTCCAGCTCCTGCGTCTTCTCGTGGTGACGCAGCAACATGGCATGCGCCTGCTCCAGCTGCTGCTGCCGTTTGTTCAGTTCCTGGAGGTTAACCACGTCCACATGTCATATTTATATACTTTGTAAAATATTAGGAAAGGTAATGGTAGTAACTTTACGGTGAAGGAAAACATAGTGAGCAAACATGCAAACCTATGAGTTTACAAGCACAAATATTAATTCTGGGAAAAATCGAACCCATAGCTCCTGGATTTGCAGACAGATTCGGTTAATACTAAATTAAAAAGGCTAGTCATCGGTGCCACGATATAAAATTAATATTTAAGTCCTTAAGGTTTATTATTCATATCGAAACGGCCTGGCGGTGCTGGCCGCGCTCGTACCTCGCGCAGCAGCTCCTGCTCCTTGTGCTGCAGGGCCAGCATACGACGGCGGCGGAAGCGGCGCAGCTCCAGCTCCAGGTACTCGCGCTGCGCACGCACCAGCCGCGCCTCCTCCGCCGCCTCAGCCTGCTTCAGGTTGTCTTTCTGCGACCTGCGTCAACGCACACCGGGCTTTACTTACCCGCTCCAAACAACTATGGATCCGATCGGTGCTCCGTTCACCCTATTATCTAAATGTTATACGGTAAGAGAGCGAGCGGGTACTGACTGCAGGGTAGCGTCGCGCTGCCGCTTGGGCGTGGCGTCGTCCATGCTGAGTTCCTTTTTCCACCTCTCCTTGTTGGCCTTATACTCGCGCTTGCGCTGGGTCTCGAACGCCTTGCGCTCCTGCTCCTGTCGTGCGGTGATGTCCTTTATCAGCTTCTTCTCCGCCGCCGTGTTCTGCTTTAGCTTGCGCTCCTTCTCTTGCGCGTGCTTAGTCTGTAAAGGTAGCAATGAGATCGAAGGAATGTTTTTGTAACAGTAAAATAAGTATTTTAACCAACCCACTCATATCACATACCAGAATGACAGGACATTTTTGTGTTGTCAATGTAGTGCTCGGAAAATGTTTGCTGAGCCTACTCTTAACACTGCAACGCAGCGGTCATTTGATGACAAAAAGCAGATCAGTAACTAATTATTTTTAAATCTGTTCCACGACTTATGAAACTAACGGGCCTTAGACCGGGCAAGAGACCTTATATTTAGCCATATGAGGGCAAGACAAAACTTTTAAGTAACAAGAGAAAGTAATTTTTATTTATTTTGCCTGTGAAATATGGTGTGTCGTCGCTCCAATCCAAATGCATATTCATGTACACGACGCTACCTGCAGGCGCTCCAGGTCGCGCGAGAGGGTCTGCAGCAGTGCCTCGTACTCGCGATCGAGCTGCGCCTTGTGCGCCTCCACATCGGCCTTGCAGCGCTCCTCCAGCTTCAGCAGCGCCGCCTGGTGCTCTCGCCGCATGCGTTTGTAGCCCGACATTTGCTCGTGCATCTCCTGCACGCAGGCGACAGATTCAACATGTGCGTTCCGCGACTCGCGACCGAGGCTACGATAGCGATCAACGTAAGCGACGAATGGTTCACCTGGTTATGCTCCTTCTGCTGCTTCGTGACGATGCTAGTCGTTCTGATCGTCGCGAAGTTGTTGGCGCCATGCTCCGATACCAGGGACATCGCGGCCGACACGTTGTTGCTTACACCTGCGTGTGCGCAAGGACACGTTAGGCGGGGACGGGCGACAACGGCGCGACGGTGGCACGAGGGGGGCGGGAGCAGTACTCACTGCGCTGCGTGTGGCGGCGCTGCGTGTTGCGGTTGTCGTCGTCGTCGCGCGGCCAGGCGGGCGCGTTGACGTACTCGCGGTAGTCGGGCGCGCGCTCGCGCTCGCGCTGGCGCTGCGCCTCGCGGATGGCGTCGCGGTTGGCGTAGTCGTCGCCGTAGTCGTCGCACAGCGAGTCGCGGTTGGCGTAATCGCGCAGCGCGTCGCGGTTCACGTAGTCGTCGTGCTGCGCCGCGCCCGGACTCTCGCTCTCCCTGCACGAACGGCGAGTGTCAACAGAACATTTGAATTTTTTGGCTATACAACGTTGGCAGGAAATTCGAGTAAAAATCGGTGTTTTTCATGTATGTGCGAGTGCAATTAGCGAGACCGGCCACCTTTAGAGTCATCGAGGGACCTCGATACCTGTCTACCTCTATGATACGCAATTATCCGAGAAGGGTGTGAATAAAGCTCTCCCTCTAGACCGACTACGCCCTAGACTCCTCTAGTATAGCACATGTCCATGAGCGATGGTGGCCATTTACTATCTTTGTAGACGGTCTGCCGGTTGGCCGGGTTCAATTTATTTTCATACAGAAGACAATTGTAGCATAGGTAATGAATATTTATGATGAGAGAGCTGCATGAGTACGAACTTATGTAGCCAATTAACTCAACAACAAACAATTTTCACGTTACCTAATGGTGAGCGCCATTTCTAGGTGACAATATTTTGAACATTGAAATTGCTCAAACAACTGACGTCACTGTTATAACAGCTAAAATAAATACCTAAGCAAAGTAAGGATGTATATGTGTAGGCTTGCATAAGGATGCCAGCACCACTACTGGATGCACGAACCTGATATCTCAAGACCTACCTAGCGGAGTATGATGAGTGTTGATGGTTGAGGTGCTGGTAGGTCGGCTGCTGCTGGTGTTGGCTGTGGTGGTTGGCGTTCATCTGTAACCATCACAAATTAGAGTTTATATAATATTATAAAAAAATTGAATCTTGTCAAATCATTTGATTGACTTGCTTTGAAATACATTTTTGGAATAAACCAGTTTGAGAAAGTTAAAATTCTAACAGAAGAGATACAATGTATGATGAGATCGTTGGTTTAGAGAACGATATTTACAGATATTTAAACAAGGAATAAGTAAATATATTTGGACCTCACACATAGTTGTTAGTTATTCCAAAGCAATATCTGTACCTCGACAGCCAGACGGACTGACAAACTGTATATAAGACCGAATCCTTATTATAATTCATAGCGAAAGTATTTGACCTGGGTGGGGAGTGGGCCCACAACCCCGACTTAGCCGCAGGTTCACTATCCTATAAATATTATTCCTAAATAAGTTTCCGAATCAGTCCCATATAAATTTCAATTCAGATTCAGATTAAAACATTTGGTCTATGCTGAGAATTACAAGTAAGAGTGTCGTCGTTTTTATGGATACTGTTGTGGAAGGTAAGCAGCAACTCGTTTTGGTGCTCGCAACACACTGGTGTCGCAGAGCTGACCGCGGCTGCAGTAGCGAGGCGATACTCACGGGGTGCGGCCGCCGGCGCAGGCTGCCCGAGGACGAGCTCTGGCTGGACGCGCCGGCCGCACTGTGCTCGGACGTGGCGGAGTTTGACTTGGAGCTGTCACCGCCGGACCGCTCCTCCGCAGTCTCCTCGCTGTCGCCTGATCAAATTTTTTTTCAATACATGCTTTCATACACCTTTTCTAAATGTAAAACCTTTCTACATTCACTCTTAGAGAGTGCACAGGAATAGTCATCATAGGAATTAATTTATGTTAAAGACTAAATGTAACAGTTCTAAATGTCTAGTGAGTATCAGTAATAGCAAATTTGGGCCAAACTAATCCACTTGGGCCATCATACATATCTGAATAAAAGCTATATAAAACTTTGCTTACCTTCCAAATCTCCTTGAAATATGAAAAACAAATAAAACAAAAGATTAATATGTGTGTGAATGGAACTACATCCCTGCAAATATATAAAAAGTCCAGTAAAAATTGATCCAAGCTCTCATATTTTATGAAAAGTCATAGTTAAAATTTAATGCTGATCAAGAAAATATGACTAAAAGAGATATTACCCTATTAAGTGTTGTTAAGGGCGAACAAGATCTCTAGAATGACGCTTGAGCGACGCAAGTAAACAAACTTACCTATAGCACTTTCATTATCAGCATCAACCATGAGTATTTTCTTCATCTTCCTGTAGTTGAGGTTGTCCAAATCTCTCACTGCGGCTTTGGTTCTCTGTATAAGATCAACGAGCACGTTTGGGGAGCGTGGCCTGGTGATAAATGGGTGAGAAAGAAGTTTAGTTGAAGAGGGTCGATCCTGAGGATTCTTTTGAAGACAAGCCTCCACAAAATAACGAAACGTATCTGTCCATTCTGGCGCCTGGAAAAAAATAAGAAATATGTCATGATGGCACATTATGTTTCTTCACTACATAGTATAAAACAAAATCGCTCTCCGCCTTCTGTGTGTCTGTATGCTTAGATCTTTAAAATCACGCAACAGATACTGATGGTTTTTTTTTAATAGATAGAGTGATTCAAGAGGAAGGTTTACATATATAATAACATCCATTAAATAGTGGAGAAATACTGTTATTTTTAAGGTTTCTAATGTGATGTCGTAAATAATTACAATTTTTTCGCTTACATTGGAAACGCAGGCTGAACCCTACGAGATTTATCAAAATAATGTACTAAGTATTGTACACATTGTTGAAAAGGTCTACAGAAAACTCCCCGATGGTATATGTCTATCTCTTATGGATATCCCACTATAACAATTATTTTCAATTACTTTTTACGACAAATAATGGCTAATTTTCGAAGCGATTTTAATCAATATAGCATTAATCCTTATCCAATTAAATACCTTAAATACATTGTTGATTTAATCTATATGGCCCTTTACAGCATATAATTTAAATGAATATTTTCGACGATATTACAGATTTAAAAATGCAGGGACGTATCATTTGCGGCGGTACCTGCCGGGTCTACAAAAACGTCTTTGATTGAATATGGCTATCTCCTATAAATAACCCACAGTAACCGTTTTTATCTTTCACATGTTACAAAAAGAGAATGGGTTATTTACGAAGCTATTTTAAACAATACGGTATTATTTTCCATGCACTGAAATACTTTAATTACGTTGTGTATGCAATGTAGATTAAAACGGTCCTTTTCAGAATATTATTAAAATGAAAATTTAAACAGATAACAGAGATT
>DWDT01001441.1:0-15928 GCA_018245595.1 Microceris scylla | reverse complement strand
AAAGTACACTTTTAGAGCATGAATATTTTTTCTGTGTAAATATTTTTTAAAATGTAATTTCTCAAATTATTAACATTCTCAAATTATTAAATATATTCTTCCATTTGTCACCGATTGATCGTTTATTTTTAAGAATATTCCTTTTTAAATTATTATCTACATCTAATCTGGTCTTATAAAATTGACAAACATTTTAAAATATAGCACAGACCTTTTTTTAATTAAAGTAGTACGAAAACATTGAGTTTTGTATTAACAAAGTACGCATGAGATATATGTATGTATGTATATATTTGCGTTGGAGAGTGAGAATGCTTTGGCGTATACTCGTAAATTGTCTACGTCACACCGTATGTAATACTCGGGTAGTTTCAGTTAAAGTAAAATTGTATTCGGGTAAGGTAGCTTGCCAGTTGGCTTTGGCAGCGGCCGGTCCATGAAATCGAATTGGCCCAAAGTCAGTGACAGAAATAAATACGTTTACATACGTTGCCCGGTGAAATGACTAACTGCATTTATGCATATTTTAGTGTTTCTAGTCCTTGTGCCAACGTGTTATGGATTAAGATAGATATCTAAAATAGTTATATTAATGTTTCCTTTAATTACACATATTTTAAAAACAATGCGTCCCTGCCTTTGTAAATGAATGAATTGCCAAAGAATCTCTGTTTTTTTGATCTGATTCTCGAAGGGGTGCGCAGGGAAGGGTAATGCTAGTCCATGTTTTACCAGTTGTCCCAACATACAATAGGTGGTGAATCTATTGCCATACACCCGGCACAGATGTACTCTATGAGCCACTACTAGAAATTTCCAATTCGGGCATCGTACCTAGGACTGTTTGATCAGCACTTGCGCTTGCAACCACTCAACTAACGTGGCAGTTTCCTTTAAGTTTAATTATTTGGTTTACATGATGTAATCGCAGACATTATTCCTACCTAAGGCAGCATTTTAGTTATCGTATCTAAGTGTAAAAATACTTTTCTTTAAAACTGTGATACCCTACTTGCCTAATAATATAAGTACTTACATATATCACAAAGTTATTGGAACAAAAAATGATCAAACTGATAACTGAATAGTATTCCAGACTTTTCGTCAATTCTGCAATATTTTTGTGAACCTACAATGAAGGTTGTTAACCTTTGCTTTGCGTGACCTTTTCTATTGAAGAGTGCGCGAAGTGAACTTAGTCGAATGAACTACATAGCGAGAATGAGTCTATCATGCTTATAGTACTTCGCGAAGCACCTTTTGCCTCGGTAACGACGATAAATTATCAAGTGATGGATGACACTTCATAATTTATCGTCTGCCGTCGATATAATATTAAACGAGATATTTTTATTTGGGTTTTAGGTTTTTTGCCCACCGTTAATTTAATTGGAACAAATAAACATATATATACTTATAACGCGCTGTGATTGATATAAATTGGCTTCTGATATATTCTGACTATACTACAAGTTGTACTCGATATACTGAAAATATGGTAGTTTTTATTTGCGTAGGACGCCTTCCAGCTAGGTGGAGTGACGATATACGCGACGTGGCTGGCAACGGTTGGATGTGAAGAGCTGAAGATGGAACTCAGTGGCTTGCTATTGGAGAGGCCTATGTCCAGCAGTGGACGGGAGTAGGCTGATGATGATGATGATGATGATTGTAGTATCTTAGCGTGCATTGTACTATCGATATGCCGAGTCACTCATAGGATAAGCAGTGAGCTAAATATTTTTATAATTACGGACTTGGCGCTCTACTTTACAATAATTTTTATACTACGACAAAAGTATCAATGTATAGTTGTATAAAAACAAAATTGTTCTAATGTAAGTGTATTTTGTATTCCAATTCATACGTTTGATACACGTTTGCATAACGCCCCAAAGTGGCACGTGATTTACAAGTTGGGAGCGGTGACACACACGAATGGGTGCGCAGGCGCAGCAAATAGAGCCCAGATCCTGTGCTCTGTGTGAACGAGCCGCGCCCACCGTCACACACAATCGGACGTTTTGCTCTTATTTTTATACGCATTGTATACCATCTCTGTGCGTTTATTGGAGTGTGGTTTTTCAACAAACAGGAAAAAAGGGGAAATGACCGACTTTATAGTGTGTTGTAATATACCGCTGTTGGGTTATCCGAATGGATAATAGGTTTATGTGTGCCCCGCCGTGGACCCCATAAAACAACGTTTTTATGTTCCACCATTAAGCACACTCATACTAGTCATTGAATATATGAGCGTCACATTCCTAATCCTGTGCACTAAATTGGAATATTCCACGTAACTGTGTTCACTGGTAACATTTTTCAAAGTGAAAGAGTATTTAAAATGCCTTGGTGTTTGTAATATTAATATTATAATGACAAACAATTACATAAGCAATACAGCCTTTTTATAACTATTATTAGTTTAACACATACAAGTTATAAGCTATATAAAATACTTCTTCATTTAACGTGTGTAGGTACGGCTGGCAAGACTTGTTATTCAAAGACTATTGACATTAATTGGACGAATAGAATTAACTTCGCATTAATCAAATAGATCGTACAGTAATTGTATCGTAAAATTTTCATAAGATGCTATGTCACGGACTTAAATTATAATTATCAGTCAATGATTCACCAAACATTTCGCAGTACTCTAAATACATGATTTATTATTTGAGCGAGCTCACGTAAGGATAATGCTACCTAAACAGCTCTGAGCAATTTAAGGTAATCCGAACGAGACACCCAAATCTTACAAAGACAGATTACCGATTTAATGGTGGGTGTCTCGAAATTGCATTTACAACCACAAACAATACTGCCACGGTCAACGTTTTACAGATACATGTGTTACGATAAAACCGATTAGCTTTATAATTTATTTTATTTACGAAACCGTTGATATTCGTATTTCGTAACAGTTCGTTGAAAATTTCCAAGCAGTTGTCTTATGACGTAATGTGGGCAGCGGGCGCGGGAATGAATGGGAGTTGAATCATTACTGCAATTAGGCTAATTTAGCAAACTGTTAAACCACGTGCCTATGTTCCCATACAATGCAGTACTTTTAATTCCTTTGCTGTTTCACTAAATGGATACAACACTCCGAATAGCAGTTACGTTTTAAATTGTATTGTACCGAGTTGGCCGAAGAACACAAATTTGCATAAAGTTAAGATTTGAACTAGCGATTCTCTTCTGTTTAAGAAGATTCTCCTGTTACTTAATTATGAAGTTGAAAACGTCTTACAGTACTTATACAGACTTACTACTCAAGGTATACACAAAGTTGCTACATTGTATATTAGAAAAAATGACTCAACAAACCAAAGAAAATACTAGTCCTCGATTATTTGTTCTGAATTACTTTATACGGATTTCTTTTGTTATATCTCGTTTAATAGATTTCATCTAATTGATATTAAACTAGTAGCGAAAACAATAAAAGCCTTGTAGATTTTCAAGTCATTATTATACGAACCTATAATAAACATTATTCATGTAATTTAATGTACGACTCTGGGTCATTTTATAGCCAAAAGTTCCTTTGAATTAATGTCTTTACAAAGTACAGCTTTATGTCGCTGTGCGAACTTTGGTATAAAACAGAACAGTTGCATAAAAATAAATGCGAAAAATTTTATGGAACTTGTTTAATAAAAAAAACTGTAACTCTGTCAGATACTAAAGTTCAACATGACAATTAATATTGCTGTTGAAAGAAGAATGAAGAGATTGACACAAGTAATGTCGTCTTAACCGTTGTTCGCTGTAGAAGCGTCCATGTAACTTGATTTCATTATATAGCGGAGAGTAAAGTAGGAGCTAACGTAATTAAGTAGCAAGATGTGCACACACGTATCTAATTATGGTGTGCTGCAGGGAAGTGTATTAAGTCTGGTGGTGTTGTGTGACGTCGGGAGTAAATATTGGTACGGCGTGTGAGCGAGCTCAAAATCTACAAATTCGTTTAGATTGCTACATGAAATATTATGAATCGGTCGAGAGTAATAAGTAAATATTCCATTTATGGAAAAAAAAAATATTTCAGTTCATTAATTGTGTTAGGTATGTTTAGTCTGCTTACGTTATATGTAATTATAGTTTGGGTTATAATAATCGACCCATTATAATTCCACTGTTGGAATATGGGTTCTCCTCTCATATTGAGAGGGGTAAGGCCGTAGTCTGCCACGCTGGCCAAGTGCGGGTTGGCAGACTTATTTAGTTTAGGTTAATAACATGTTTTTATTTTCCCATCTTGTGCTCTGTTAAAGAGTTGGTATCACGCAGACTGTATTTACACGCTGTTTCAAATGACTCTGCCATTATGCATGCTTATGCTGCGAGCGTACACTTAACAGCGGATCTACCACCGTCCGTGTACCTCAAATGTGCACTATCTACAGCAAGTTAGAACGAATAAAGGCGAACATGGGAATTTTTCTAACAAAAAAATTCCCAAGTAAGACATGTCTATTTTCCTTTTTGTATGTTGTGGTTTCGTTTCTTTAGCACTATAAGCAGTCTTAACTCATACTTTTAATTTGAAATTTGCTATCCACTAATCATTGTGGCTAATCCTTCCCAATATCCACATTTATTAGAAATTTTAACCACATTTATCAGAAATTTTAACGCCTTCTAGAACATTATTCATTGCATATTATAGCTACACCAAAACAACATCGAATCAGACCAGACAATGACTTGTAAACTTTATTCTCCAAAAAAAAAAAATCTTATTTGTTATCATCATCACCCTTGTACCGTTTCACTTTAGGACTTGAGTCTCTTGGAATAAGAACGGTAGGTATTGTATAATTTTATTTTAAATAAAAAAAGATGTGATAACTACAAATGACTCATACAGTTACAACAAGACGTAGATGTGTTCCTTAAAAGGAGATACATAAGCACGTACACCTAATATGTACACTAATGTTGATTTACGGCAATGAGTTACGAGATATAAATTGATTTGACAATTATAGGCTCCGGTTCCAGCGAAGTAGATATCTCAGAAAAAAATCATTAAAATCCAATGCAATGCTGCTTAAGAATGTATTAGTGTGTGTGTTGGTATATTTTTCAATTTCATATTTTTGTCATGATCGCGATTGGTTAGCTTTCCTTGCAATAAATTTGGCTTTTCGATAATCTTCGAATATGTTCAAGCAAATCTGGATAACCTTTATATTGTACCTATAAATAAAAAATACTTCCACATGTACCCAACCTGATTCAGCAATGAATCGATAGGGTCATCGTGAGTACTGATTGGATAGTTTCCACCTGTCAATAATAACATCATCATCATCGTCATCATCATCATCATCATCATCATCAGCCTATTCCCGTCCACTGCTGGACATAGGTCTCTGCAATAGCACGCCATTGAGCTCGATCTTCAGCTCTTCAATAGAAACAATATGCTTAATAGTCTATCGGAGTGTATTGGCTTTAACGCAACACTTGAACTCCGAATGCTTCAAAGACCTTATTACCTTTTTCAACTAGACTTATACATTTAGATTCAACATTTTTATATGTAAATTTAATCTAATCTAATCTCTTCATTACCTCGTTGGTCGAGTGATTGTAAGCGCGATTAACGATCGGGGGGTCCTGGGTTCAAATCCCGGATCGGGTACTATTGGATTTTTCTAATTTAGAATTTCTAGTAGTGACTCGGAGTTTGGATCTGTGCCCGGTGTATGACAATAGGCTCCCCACTTATTCCATGGGACTTAAACGTAACTGGTGAAACATGGGAGTGTACTACACTCCTCTGTTTAACTCTTCGGGGATTACAGGCGTGATGTTACGTGTATCTAAATCAATGTACATCATAAATATCTGCATCGTCACGATCATCAAAAATAATCCATCTATCTTGACACTGATGGACATAGGTTCCCTCCCAGAATGAGAACGGTTAGTTAAATGTGTACGATTACGAAAAAACTCTCCAAAGGAACCTCTCGACAGTATCTAATGAACATCTGTTCAAGATTAAGTTCACGATCGGATCTTATCTCGCCTTCTGCGGTAACTAGTTGTCGTCAGCCGCGTCGCTGGCGCTCCAGTAGAAATGACATTTTCCTGCCCTAAAAACTATTCAATAAATTAAAAACGTAACATAACATCACGCCTGTAATCCCCGGAGGGGGAAGCAGAGGAGCGTAGCTTACTCTCACATTTCACCAGTTACGTTTAAGTATCGTGGAATAGGTGGTGAGTCTATAACCATACGCCGGGCACAGATACAGACGTCAATTCACTAATACAAATTCTTAATAAGAAAAATCCAATAGTACCCGACCCGGGATTTGAACCTAAGACCTCACGATCGGCAGTCGCACTTGCTATCGCTCGACCAACGAGGCAGGTAATAAATTAACCCTGACAACTAATTATCTTTATACCAAGATTTTAATAATATCTGTAAATTATTTATTGTCTATTGTAAGTTTAAAAACAGGATATAATTTCGAAAACCTTTTTTTAATCTGTTCCATAGGGTTAGGGTACATACATTACATAACAATTCATTTGTTCGACAATAAATTCCCGTACAGATTACGTATAATTTTATTTTCAGTGCGCACTGTAAATACTCGTTATGTTTCAGCCATTACTTCTAATTTTCTGAAATTTATCGAGTTCAATATAACGAAAACGTTAGACTTACGCCTTATATACCTGGCCACAAATTCAGGTTTGAACTTATATTTCTTTTGTACTACGATTATCTAGAACTGATACGTCTAGTAAAGTATTTGGGAATATTTTATTCATGTAATGAAACACAGCTATGTAGTATGTTGGAGTGGGAATCATGAGCAAAAACGCTTTTAAGAACAAGCTAAGAACAATCATTAGGGCCGGAATGTGTCCAGCAGTGGACTGAGGCAGGTTGATGCGTGTGTTATGTACTAAGGTTATGGATATATAGTATTAACTAAACTATTTATAAGTATAATACTTAAAATACTATGAAAAAATTCCATCACCATCTATCCTATGGTGGAACATAGATGTAATTGCCTACCACTTCGGGGATTACAGGCGGATGTTACGTTTTCTTACTATGAATAAATAGGTAAGGTGCGCGAACATAGTCCAGTGCAAAGTAGTAGTTTACGGGCGACTAATAAAGAACCTCGTCGAAGGTAATCTAGCTAGATGGAATGCTAATTATACGATTAGTTCAGTTAGATGCCGGCGCATCTAATTAACTGTGGCAGTTATATTGAGAGCGACAATGGTACTCGTTCATAATACCTTAACTACCTTTTACTTATGGCTTAACATCATTTATTTTTTTATATATAATTACAATTATGCAACTAAACTTTTATAAAAAGAGATTATTGGAGTTCAGATAACCGGAATTAAGAAACAAAAACAGCCGCTCTCAAGTTTTCGTATTAAAAATTGGAGTAATCTGCGCAAGCGACGTTAAACAATATACGTAGGAGTATATAAATATATCACTGGCATAAAAGCCAGGTAAGTACAGAAGTCAGGGCCGCGTTGGGCCACGCCCACGTATCCCTGACCCAGATGTGCCATGACCATCTTCACCCACGGACCGCACATTTCGCTAATAAAACCACCAACAATAATAATGTTACCTAATCTGATACTTCGGGGACCCTATATACGAATATTAAATGTGTGTCCACTTTGAAAGTGTCACCTTTTATGAGAATAGGTAACGGCGTAACTTTATTACTATAATGTATCTGCTATATTTAAATTAAAATAAATATATTTTCGTAATTTCGTTCCTTTTGTTCACTAATTCGCTCTAAAACGGAACGTAAACAAAAAATATCGAACAGCAAAGTTTGTAGCTTGATCATTATTGTTTTGAAACTTTTAAGCAATAAGTGTCTTTAAATTCTGAAAAATAATCTTAATTGGATAATGCAACCGCAAATGTCAAGCGTACTTATATAAACAAGACGTAATATCACGGTAGTATTTCCCTGAAGGAATAGGTAGAGCTGGACAGTACACATACACGTTTCACTAGTTACATAATATGTTATACGTCCGACCATGAAATAGGTGGTAAGTAAATGTAAAAGGGCAATAAATTATTATAAGAGAATAACTTCACAAAGGGCTCCCGTTTCATTAGAGGCAATTGACGCTATCGTTAGAGATAAGCGATGTGGCGATGGTGGCGTGCGGTGCGTCTAATTAGTAAATTACCCGCGGCCACAATAAAGGATTAACTTTGTCGTTCATAGAATTTCCACGCGAATGCCATGATTGGAAACATTAGATAATTTATAATAGGTAACATCAAGCCTGTATTCGCCAAAGAGGTAGACCGAGAAGTATAGTATATTTCCAAGTTTCACCAGTTATGTTATTCGTACCACCTGAACAGTGGATGAGACTATCGCCATATACTAAGCATAAACCCAACTTCAGAGCCCTTAATAGAAATTTTATGTTAGAGTACCTAGTAATACTACGCCCCGGGATCGAATCCACGAACTCTCACTCAGCAGTGATGTTAGCAACCACTCTACCAATAAGACAGTTATATAATATTATATCTCACAGAATACCTTCTAAAACTTTTTAAAATCAAATTTCTTTAATAGGCTTAATATTATCAAACAATTTGTGCGCCATTTTGATTTAGCGAGGTCTATTGTATTTCGAACGCTACCCATATTTGTTACGTTGTAGAGTTTGACGCGATCATATTGAACAAAAAATTACGGTAGTTTAATTCTATTGTTAACTTTGTGCTTTTAATTATAATTACGTAGGAAATTATAATTACGTAGGAAAATAATTATAATTACGTACGTAGTAAAACTATGAAAGCAAATGTCAACGGAAACCAATACCTACTTTTATTCATCGGAAAGTTCCCGAGGTATCACTATTCGATGACCATTATGTTACCGTCCAACGCAATAGAAAAATAAAAACGAAATTCTGGGAATATATCTTTCCGAAATTTAACGCTCCCTTTCAACATGAATTTACAAAAGTGATGAAATTTTGATTATTGTGGCGGTAGTTTGGGAATTTTAAAATAGCTGCGACACTCAGCTAACAAACCTCTTATACGAGTAAAAGCGACATTCGAGCTGAAGGCTTATGAGAAAGCAATCAAGTGAATCATAAAAACTAAATTGACTACCTAGAGAGGAAATTGTAATATCGAATATTATTTGCTAATCCGTTAAAGCAATTACTTTGCTCTAGAATGTTCGCACAAATCGCTATTTTATAGCTGCAATATCCAAGATATCTATTACTTTGCTGTGTAATAAAGACAAAAGTCGTTATCTTAATTAAATAGTTCTTTAGCTTATTTAGCAGGGAAAAGTAGTACTCATGACCACCTGTTTATCGTTTATTTCTATATAAAAGAAATAACTGTTACAATAAACAATAAAAATATTTTCTATTCAACTTTGATTTGTTGAAATTTGAAAAACAGTATGTGATTTTTCATTGAGTTTTTTTTGTTTTCAGCATGTGTAGCAAACAATTTACGTATAATCGGCGATGACAACAAATTTAAAGGGAAGCGGCCCTTAATTTTAAGAGTAGCTCTCTAAATGTAACATTATTCTGTATACTTCTTGAAATTTTATAAATCCACGTCGAGATGTAAGGACAATTAACATGTCTATAACACTTAGAGAGTTTATTTTACGCATTATGTCAACGATTTCTTTCAACCTTTGGTCTGATATGTGCTTTAAAAGTTTGGTTATGATGTGAGAGACTAATTTAGATTGTCGTTAAAGATTAGTAACGCGTTGCCAATCTTGATGACCAATCGCTGCATACAGGGCCACAAGACTGACTGCCTCATTAATAACAGCTTTAAGCCGCTGTTAGGATTGAATGTTCTTATACTATTCACAAAACCACAAACTCTCACATATGGGTTTTACCTAAAATGATGCCTCATAACAACGTCATGAGCTTGGAAGCATGATTAATAAGGTTTTCCTTCACACTATCATATTCATACATTTTGCAATACAAATCAAATATAAAATGTAATAGAAACTGCAGCGAACAACGAAAATTTGGAAAGTTGTTAAAATTACACTTTTGTTAATCGATCAAATATTACTTTGATAAGGATTGAATTTACCCAGCCCGAGACGGATTGTTAAATTTTAAAACACCACAGTAAACGGAGAGTTGTGGAAAGTATACAGAACAATGTAAACATTTAATTAAGAACAAGGTGAAATTGAGCCGCGCCTCAGATTCATCAGTTGGAAATAACTTACAAGACTAAACTAAATAAACGGTTTTGTATCATTAGCGTTGAATGCTTCGTAATTAAGAAATCGTTTTTGGATTGAAAAGGACCTGCAGCTGCCGAACTTGAAAATGTTTCGATTAAATAAATCTTAATTAATCTTTAAAATATATACATTTCATATATTTCTCTATCTATTTTCTATTAACTTCCTTCATTTGTTTAAGAAATTGGTCGCTCAAACAATACTATTTGTTTTAATTGTAAGCACTAGTGAAGGATTCATTTAAGATTAAGGCTATCTCCTTTTTCCCGAGTATCACGGAGACCCGTAAAAGAAGTTAAACTACGTTGAAGAATAAAAAGCAAAGAATCACGAAGTTATATAGCCTCTCTAAGTTATATATACTTTCTATTTATCGAAATAAAACGAAGAAAAATTAGCTACATTAATACACGCTTTTGATATTTTAAAATATCGAAGCAGATTATTTAAATGATTCACGTTTTATCAAAGGCTACGATCATATTGCAGTCCTTGCAACCTTGTCGCCACTTTTCACTTAGAGCAACTAATTGTTATGCTAACAGCTTAGCTGACCTACCTAAGTACATTGGGACTGAGTGTATTATTTTTCAATTTATCAATACATATCAGTAATAACTCTAATATAAAAGCCTTTGTATTTTCAACCGTTATACGAGGAAAAGCCTTACCTATAATTAAAATTTTCTCAACCTATCCTATCCTATCTATTTAAAATCTATTTCTTTCTAAAATATTTATCTAAAAAATCTTTATCTAAAATTGGTATCCTAAAATTGTGTGCAAAAATATCTATTCAGGTGACCAGTTAAAAACAGCACACTGCTCCATCAGTTGGAAAAATAACGCAGTTAAATATCTGTTTTCAGTCCTTAGAGAGTGTCTAAGGCATATTCTACGTGCACAGTTAGTAATTGTAGTATACATTAATAAATACTTCTATCTGTGACCGCGACGTGATAATTTGTTTATTAAATAAGCAAGGTTGTCAGATGTCTGTGACATTTTTATAGAATCATAAGTTTTGTAACACTAAAATGTTACATAATAACTACAACTACATTCATAATAGTACATTTATAATAAGTAAATACAGTGAGACACGTAGAAATATTCGTTTCATTATTTTTAATTTTGTTCCAGTTAACTCGAAAAAAACATATTTGATGAAATAAGAATGTCAGTCAACGTCTGCCTGCCCTAATACCTGAGTTATTACCTCACATGTTCAATAACAGTATTATATTAATATAATACCAGCAGGTATACAGGTATTCAGGGCTGTTCACATAAATTTCATTTGAGCCGTGAGGTGAATTTATTGTATACGAACGAACAAACGCTATGATCAATTAATTATATTAGTATTTTATATTCAGACTACACGTTCATTACCGTGACTGGCTTGCTTGATCTGGTTTCCGTAAATCTATAGCGTAATGATGTAACGAGTTTATACGCATAGACCAGACGATACTTTTATTGAACCTTAAAAAAAAACTGAAAAAAACCGTGGGAAAATTCAAAAACATTTCGAGTGGAAAATGGTATATAGAGATTGTTTTTCGTATGTACTTATCAATAAGAAAAACCGGTTGAAATAGATAATGTAAATCACAACACGACGATAAAAGATAAACAGCACAATCGTATTGGCCTTCAATATTACTCGCTTCTTTTATTATATTTCGCTTAACATACTCGGAATGTAATTTATAAACAAACTTAGTGAAAATTTACTTACATTTGTTAAAACAATAAATTCCACGAATCTGAAATCCGGTCACGTGTACACACAGAGCTGGACACCCATTAGTTTGTCATTATACATTAGGGGATGGAAATCTTGTTTATTATTGGTTCACGTTATAACCGTGACGGGGTAACATTTCCTTACGCGGTGCGAGCGGCGAGCGCGGCGGGGGTGTGCGGGTCTCAGTCGGAAAACTCGCGGAAAACGCCGAAGCGACGTACGTGCGTAGTTGTGGGCGACCGCGGCCGGACTGATGAACCTGCCATTGATAACGCGACGATACGCGACGACGCCTCGGAAAATGGAAATAAGCAATTAAGGGATTACAATCTATAAAGGATAATAAAACATGGCCGAATTTCGTTGCCAATTGTACAGATACACGCATAGCGTTCCAATTTTAAATTTAACAAATTAAAAATGAAGTCGTATTTAAGTAGAAAAAATTGGTTCCACAATTAATTTATGCTTAAACTTTCGAGGCATTATGTGCATTGCTATAAGTAATAATAATCCCCAGGGACTTGAATCAAAATTAACGAGCTCATTTTAAATCCTTGATATAAGCAACGTTTTCCATTAATTTAAACATACATCAAGTGTGATAGACGTAATTAATTAACAAATAATTGAAATGGCTATTTAAATAGCATCAAATGAATGGAGTTTAATTTAATATAACAATTTTCGTGGGCTCTGCGGTCCACCTGACGTTTTGAGACTACAATTAACTAATTGACAATATTCTATCATTAAATAAAATGATCTGTGATAATTAATTACTGGTTTTTTTTACAGCAACATGGATCGTATAACTTTTTTAATTTTACCGGACGCCCGTGCCTAACACGGGCATCATAAAAGGTTTCATGTTGACGGCGATGATAAGACTTGATTATAACACATTGTTACATGATCTGGTTTTTGGAAAAATCAAGCCAGAATTAAATTTAAAATCGTACATCTCACGACGATACACGATCAAATGTTTTTATAGCTTCGGTAGCTGTATCCAAGAGTCAATTCTCGTAATAGGACTGCTAATATATTAACTTTTTATAGGACCGTAAAAGGATCGGATTCGCTTTACCTTTTGCTCGTTGTTAGCGTGCCGTGTTTGAAACTGAACGCCTGTTCATTGTTAACCCTTGTAAAAAAAAACGTAACATTACGCGTGTACACAATAAACGAGAATTATGAAAATTGTTATAAACTTTGATGTAGTTGAAACTGTTATACCTTATTATCCTGTAACTTATGTTGTTAATAAATTATCCACATTTAGATATTATAAGGACGAAATAAAACGTTTCATTGAGTAAGTTTAGTACATCATCAAGCATATTTCCATTCGCCCTTTAATTCGCACTTCGCCGTCCGTCGAGACAGGAAGGGCCGAAAATAAACTGGAACAAAATATCTCGAAATAAACTCAGACCTAGTTTATTAGTAGTTTCTTTGAGCCGCTGTGGAAGGAACATGTTGCTTATTTGAATTTCTCTTATGGCGAATTTTTGGTTTCTATCCAACTAAAAATAGTAAGCGTTTATAAAAACTATTTAATAATACAAATGATTGTACTATCTTGTAAAGGTTTTAATAGCATAATATGTATGTATATATTATTAACATTTAAACTGACACAAAATACGAAAAAAAATTCTATTAAACTTTCGATTTTGTGTGACTACTATTATTGTTTTTATGTCAGGAACATTTGTTCGCAGTTATTTTTATATTCCAAAATTTTATAGGACTTTTATTATGTCGGATGTTAAACTTACGGACTGTTCATATTTTCTTTCTCATTTATGTAATTATTATATTTTTTTACTATAGAAAAACATCTATTTATCTCTAAAGTTATTTTATAGTGCTTAGATATTTGTAGTTATGCAACTAATGAAGAATTTCGAGGCAATCCAGGTTTTAGCGAATTTTCGTTTGAATATTATTCATATTGAGCCTGACCTTTCCTCCACACTAAACAGCTGCAGTAAAACTTGATCTTGAATATATAATCTGTATATTAAACTTATTTAATATAGAGTAGAAATATTCGTGCATTATTAATATATGAATATACATATAAAAGTACTATTTGCTTAAATCCGTTCTGAAAGTGTGCGTTTGTCTATCCATGTGTGTGGTTGAGTGGAATGTACTTTTAAAAGGATAATAGTATGCTACTTCTAGTACGTGTCATACAAAAATATATTTAATGGCGGAATGAATAACACAATTGTTGGATCGTGGAAGTGTACTCGTTACTATTCGTTCGGGAAAACGCAGACGTAATGTTATGTTACATTAATAAATAGCTATATTTTGTTTGTTGGTACTTCTATCATTCAATACCCCAAAGGGGTGACCGAAGGGCTTTTTTTAATTATTTATATTCCCAAAAGGGAATTCAGGTTAATGTAGTCCTCCCGCTTTCGACCAGGTATATCATATACACGTGCACATAGGCACAAATGTATTACATATAAAAATATAATACCTAAATACTAACGTAACACTTAACTGCCTATTTGACTTCTACATGAATAAATTATATACCGAATGATAAAAAAAATACGCGAGTTAACATAATTTAATCAAAACAAATAAATACTCACAAAACGCTTAATAATAAAATTTGACCTACATGTGTCCGAGGCTTAAAATTACAAATTAATTCTCTTAATGTTATATGATTTGCATAAAAACGTGTTATTCTTCATTGAAACGTGTTATCTTCTAAGGACACAGTATCTCATAGCACTTTTAAAATAGCGTCTGTGTCCTTAATATATATTATAATATATTTTTATCATGTACATTATATAAAAATGTCACTCAGTTATAACCTTGTTACAGTTCATGATCTGTACTAAACAAAGGTTGCAGTTTGAAGAGGCACCAGACTATTGTGCCCATCTCAGCCATTAGGAGTAGCAACGCTTCTAACCTAACTTGACCAACATGACTAACCCATAATAAGACCATTATAACATGTATGGTATATTAACAATCATATTCCTGGGGTTCTATTACTAATTAATACTATACAATTAATGATTATTACTAATAAGTTACTGTTAAAGTGGTTTTACACATGTATCCGAAGTCAGTTAAAGAATAGATATCACATACCAGTGATATAACGTCTGAATTTTCCAAAGGGGTAGACAAAGAAGTGCAGTACGCCCATGTTTCATCGGGTATTATATACGTCCCACCATGGAGTAGGGGCTGAGCCAAGCACATAACGTGTACAAGTCTAGACTCTATTCTACTACCTTAAATATGAAGTTGAGAAACACAATATTTCTTCGTCTGACCTGAGAGCAAACCCAGGATCTCTCGGTCAGTAGTCAAGAGCGCAGTCAGAATAAATGTCACATAAAATAGAAGCTTAAACTAAATTTAGACCTGAAAAAATAGTTATGTCATGAAAAAAAGGAATTTGAGTAAAGCTTTTTTCATGATACTGGTTATTGACAGTTGCCTGTCATGCATATTCCGATTTTTATTTGAAAATCAAAATAAGCTTTTGGCAAGGTTCATCATTGACAATCAAACGATTTTTCCATATTGTAAAACATCCGTTATATTACTTTTACCTTTTTGAAGCTCGTTAAGAAATCTTTTAATATTCAAATCGTGTGTATAATAAACCAAAAAGTGATTAACGTCATAATTTATTTTGTGTTGCCATATACAAAACAATTAAAAAATATTTTGCTTGCCATTGTTGTCCTATAATTATTTTGTATCTATCATAATTACGTAAAATTATAGGATTACTCCCCATTTATATATCTTGTAATTAATTTATATACAATCGCTTACTACCCTACGAAATAATAAT
>DWDT01001440.1:0-15930 GCA_018245595.1 Microceris scylla | reverse complement strand
ATGTTCACTAGTTTTCTTTGAAGTTCAAAATCGGTGCCCTACATGGACGCCTACGGACACCTAAAACGTGAGTCAACTTATATAATACCATTTACCGTGCCAAGTCAGGACGGGTCAGGCAGGGGGCCAGAAATAGACTGACGAAGGCCACTATCTATTTAAACTTCGCAAGCAATTTTCGTCTCAAATTGTAGAGTAGCTGACACATGCTTTTTATTTTTTTCGTAGTAAATATAGCTAAGCTCGTTATATATCTACCTAGCGGACGTTGTCAACACTTTATCAGGTTTTACGGATAATCCGGGCTTTAACGACTTGACACATTAAGATAAGCGCTGGGGTAGCTTAAAAAACTCTTGTTTTAGTATCCTAAGTAATTTTAAAGGCAGTTTCGCAATTTTAAGCTCTTTTTATTTTACTTCATTAATAACGTACACTTTTAAATAACTAAAGACATCGACAGAAACTACCTTTGATGTAGCCACATATGTACATATACAATATCATTATACATATCTACGTAGGTGATCAGATAAAATTTGTACCATATTTTAAAAAGTTAAAATAGTAAATTGATCATCTATTGGTATTTTGATACTAATCAAATAAAAATAAGACGGTGATCTTTTCTTTACGCAGAAAAAAGCTACTGAAATCTCACTAACTCACTATTTTCCTATTAATTGTTCTTCATTTTTCGGTGTCATCCAATGCTAAAATTAGTCATATTCACCGAAAATATGTTTTGCATATAACCACGAATTAGAAAAGTTGGAGTGAAATCTTTAAATTTAAGCCTTCTCCCTGACGTACGTTTGATATAAGATAGGATTGAAGTATGAATACAAAACAGCATTATGTCACCAGAAGAGGCGATTAGTCTTTAAGCGGTGATATAAATAAATAAATATTAAAACTTCTGCATGACATCACTCATGTTAGTCAGCTCAACTTCTTATGTCCTAATCTTTCTTGGAATGATGACCTAAATCTTTCTTGGAATCTAAATAACAAACGTTGAAATACCTGTCGTCATTGATACCAAAATATTTTATTTATTTTCGCATTAGACCGCGGTCATAAAATTCGGAAATTGTATTTTTCTACAACATTTTTACTGCTGGGACTTCATTCGGTATGTTTGGCACTTAGTATTTTCGGATGTTATGACCATTTTTACGAGGACATAAATTGGAAACTACTGAACGAATTTTAACAGGACGTGAAGCGTGCTTTTGACATAAAACAGCTGTAGACATCAAGATGAGGTTGAAATTAAATTTCCTACTATTATAGTACATAATTATATCCCATTGAATATCATCCACTTTAAGAACGTAAAGAATTAGACGTGTCAAATTACGTTCAATTAATTGCTTAAAACATGTTCATTTCCAAATTGTTCATGTTTTTGAAGACGAAATATTTAAATGAAGCAATGTTTTAGAATTAACTTGTGATGGTCAGGATTTGCGATAAAATTTGTTTAAATCTTTTGAGACCTAAAATTGAGTTTCAGGTTTCAGAAATACAATGGAAATATAAATACCACTAAAACTACATAATTAAATAGCATACTGTAATGCTTAAAATCCAAATGAATGAAATAAGACAAATTACTGGACTTCTGTAAAAGGCTAGTAGATTTTATTCTTCGCATGTAATTTGTGTGTATTTCAATCAACCATTAATAAAATTAAAGCCATAATGCAAGTGCAACTAAAACGAACTTTCAAGATGTGGACCTGAGAAAATTTTCAGTAACAGAAAATACATATAATTACACCGATTAATAGTCGAATATACATATTATATATTTAACACCCATAATTTATAAGATACGAAATAAATGCATTCTAAACATTAGAATTGTCAAGCTTAATAAATTTCATGCTACAAAAATTTAAAACCTCATGGCCGAGTTATTCTATGTTATTACTGTAACATATTAATGACATCAACCAACTTGAGTAGAGTCCGCAAAAAAGATTTCATTTTGATTTGAAGTCAATGTTTTTAAATACTATCTTGAATCTATTCAAAAATAACCAAACTTATTTTACATTTTAATTTTTTAAATTGACGCAGTAGCTTTTTCTTGAATTTTGTATCATCTCTTAATCCCCAAATGGAAAAAGATAACAATTTATATGCAAACAGTACTCTTTATATGTATTTTCATGTAAAGCTACGGGTTGAAACCTACAGTACCGGTTTTCGATACATTAGCTAAGAAAATAAGGTTATCGGAGTCCCATATAAAAACGGATATTGAAGAACCGAGCTTACACCTTCGTTATCTGGTGAAATGCATCCAATACAAAATATCCCTTCATAGTCAAGCCCTTCAGTAAAAGCAAAATATACTAAGGGTTAAGGGCATCAGGGACAAAATGACCCTTTTCATTAGGGCAAGAACTACAGAACATCTTTTGTCATATTTTTCGTTGCAAATTTCCTAAGTGATACTTCATGTTGGAAAAATACCAGACTTATACAAGTCAGTTGACAGTTTAAGTGTATTCCGAGTTTAATTTCGTGTCGCACAAACTTTTTTGTCCATACACGTATATCCTTAACTTCTATGGAATTACATTCTACAGCTCTTGGGACAGAAAATACTGCGTTGATGACCTTTTATCAGTCACAGAGATAGGTTTATTAAGATATTTGTTTTCTCTCTAGTCAAGATTATTTTGCTGACGCTACCAACATTTAATATTTGTCAAGTTGGCGAAACATGGAAATACTAGCCATGAGTTAACTGTAGAAATAGTAACTCTATTAACGATTATCATAAACACATATCATGGACTTTAACGCTATGCTTTTAAAGACTATTCTTCGTTGTAATTTGTTAATAAACTGGGCAAATATTAGCATGTTTTTTTTCTACAAACATTTTTCACTTCTGATTAATTGGTTACCGTCAACGTGTGTGACGTTATCAGCTTGAAGGCGGTAACTACGGCATTACACTCGGGCACATTAACTTAACGTTAAGAGTGCGAAGCTTTTTTGCTCAAGTCACAAATATCGCAAATGATCGTTACGTTCACGTGGTTCTACTACACGAAGAATTCGAATCTTAAAAGTGCGTTCCACTTGAATATGGTTGCGAATTGTATACCGTGCGGTTTCCGGTTAGGTTCAAATTGACATGTAAACTTTATAGAAAATCGTGTGGCAGTTATATCCGTTCTTACACAATTAAAATGGGTAATCGTTTATCTGTAGTCTCCGAAAGGGTAGAAATAGGAGTGCAGTACACTTCCAGGTTCCATCAGTTATATTTATGTTACATAATTTCCACTAAAAAATCTAATTTAGAAAATTCCAACAGTACCGATTCAGGATTCGAATCCAGGGCCTTTCGATTAACAGTCGCGTTTGCAACCAACCGACCAAGAGACTATCACAGAACAGTTTCTAGAGAACTATTATAGTTCTTAAAAAACAATTGCATACATACTAACAACACAGCAAATTAGAACAGATGGCATCTGAATACTTACAAACAATGCCTCTTACACACAAAAGACACTGCGGTAAGTTTAAATTATGACTAAATGTCTAATATAACTAACAACTAAGACCATACTTAACCGTCTTCGCTATACTTTAAACCTACTGAGACATAAAGCGGAGCGGAGCAACTTGATTTATTACTGTATCCGGTTATTTAGGCGTTACCCCGAGATTTATACTGCTTTAAGCACTCATAGCTTTAAGGCGCTGGCATATTGTAAACGATACATCAGTTTAAGTAACATTGAGCGTACTCATCATTTCGCATTCTTCGGTGAGTGACTGTTGGTGACAGAATCCCATTAGCGCTGCCGAGTTTGGAGGAAAATGTAAGCGACTGATTCAATTTCGAAATTCTCTATTGAGCCCAGCCCAAACCTGCGTTTATTCCTGCTGTTAAGCAGAAATGCATCGATATTGTGGGGTTATTAAGAGGCATACGGTTCTTGCAGACACTAATATGTATTTTATATGAAATAGGCTTTTACCATAATATCTATATAATATGTATGTATTGATCTGTATAGTCAGCAAAGATGAATGATCTACATGTTCAGTTAGCATAAAAATCTGTATGTTATCATACAAATGCACTGTTGTTTACATAATATACAACAACATAATTGGCAAATAATACAATTTAAATTTGAATAATTTTTTTTATTAGTACTGCAATCTCACACACATACATAGTTTTTACAATTGAGTACATACAGTAGTACGCACAAACACATCCACACACATTTATATTGGTTCAGTGCTCAACCTGTATAAGTATTTGTGATCGCACAATCTGTGTCGAGCTAAGATTCTAAAGTATGCTCCAAGTCAAGTATTTAGGTTGTTCAGATGGAGTGAGAGATATCAGAATTGATATTGGACGAGTGTTTGTGTTCACAGCTCTCGACCGTCTTGGGATAGCGAGATTAGGTTTTCTTTAGTTAATTTTATTTATTTGTAATCCTAGACTTTTTACCGAGCCCGTTTAAAAACTTGGTACGCATATTATTTGAGTACCTAACACTAGTATTTCCTGCTGGCCTGTAACGTTGATGTTGGTTTCCGGTCAGATCAACGAAAAAGAATTTTATTTCGAACAAAGAGAATGGTAGATAGAAACTACGGATTTCCATTACCTGCGGTCCTGACACACCTATTTTATTTTGTCTAATTTGTTCAATACATTTCGTTCTAGTTTCAATATAACATTAATATATATGTAATATATATGTAAAATGTAAACTATAATAGTTAATATTACTTAACATTTATGTAAAAGAAGGAATCGGAAAAATAAATTATTCTTAATATCAGAAATGAGTTTGCTTAGGAAACTGAATACTCTTGTACGATATTACACCATTAAACACTAGTGAAGACGAGTGAGAAATGTAGAAGTTGGATCTTAAAAGTTGAATTACTCCTCAGGAAGAGAGTAATGACCATCAGATTTCCATACGATACCTGCTTTGTGTATTTGGTGCACGTACAGTATAAGGATGTAAACGTAAATTAAAAAATCTCAAACTCAAAAAAATTCGTTTCAATAGCCAACCATGCTCACTTCATCTCGTTTGACCTAATTTCAGACTTTAATAACGTAACGGTGGTCTGTGTAAGCGATTCATAAATTCTGAATTTCTGTTTCAGCATTCATTAGATATTGTGGAAAAGTACATTGTGTATTCAGAATCTGGGATTGCTTTTCAATTCCGATCTGTTTTATTGGTGAGATCATCTTTTGTTTAATGACTTGACTCGCTTGGATATTTCGGTTTCGGTCTGGCTTATTTCTATATTACTATCTCATTCGTATAAAGATAATTATATGAATCAACGCACACGCGTATGTATATTAAACACAAATAGTTCGTATACACACATGTAAACGAAATATTTGTGTAAAATATACATATGTGTAACCGTAAAATATAGAACCATAAAATTATAAAATAAAAAGGGTAAATAAGAAGCGATTTAAGTAATGTAATTCTTTTTTTTACTTTTTATTGTAGGCTTTATGGAGGGCAAAGGGCGTACTTAATGGCCCATTCACTAATCAACGGTTTAAGAACGTTAAAAAGCGCAGCAGTCGTTAGAAAATTGTGTAACTAATTTTAACAAATAAATTCACAAACGTAGTATAAGGACGTCCTCTAACTAGGTGGAGTGACGATATATTCAAGTGGCTTAGCAGTGGACAGAGATGGGCTGATGATGATACATACATATATTGACGCCAGATTTCTTACGGGTTAGATAGGGGGAACGAATTGCCAAGTATTTTTATCCTTGTAAACCTAGCCGTGGTTCACATTCATCCACATTCATCACTCTTTTCATACATGCATGCCGCTTTCAGAGACTTCTAACTGCCCCATCAGCCAGATCTTGACCTATTTGGTTAATATAGGTGAGCTTTGGTCTCATGATGATGATGATGTCCACAACATAATTACATGTATTTAGGTACTTGTAGGATAAGCAAATGCTTCATCTGCTGGAATGAGATCGTGACGTCATGTTGTGGTGCGCTGTTTTTAGTCACCTCCTCGCCTATACGTGTATTGTGGGAACTACGGTTAAGCCTCACTGTACCATAACCTCCAGGTACAATAAATATTACTACAACTTTTCATACTATCTCTATTATGTCACATTGTGATAAAATTTCTAATAAACTTAATATACATACATATTCTTCAAGTTCCATGCTGTGTTTAAGCTCGGTTGTCTAGCCAATAAAAAATCAACCCTGGAACATTTATATAATACACTAGGGCGTATTGATGTGAGAAATGGGATGAACAATGTTTTCGAATTAGCAAATTTTAATAATAGTCAATTCGTAATTGAGAAAAACCTTCATTACATTCATTTAAATGTTACCCGCAGAACGCTTCGTTTCCACTCCACCGACCGAGCTACATTTCCAATTCAATTCGTCCGCAACTTCGACAGTAAAATCTAACGTTCATTTCATATCGCAAAAACAACGTAATCACTCTAATCAATTAATACCGCTTGAACTGCGTACGTTGATTACATTCAGCAAATAACTCCCGTCTGACTCGTTCTTCGTACCATTCCATCCGCAAACCACTGACATATCATTAATTCAAGATTTCTATCCAACGATGCTATTTCATAGAATCAACGTGTATACTATAATAATCTCTGTTCTATAGATATAAAGTCCAATTTCAAATGGCTAGATTATTGTTAGAGTACTTAACTTGATGGGTACAGTCATGTTGAAAAAGAAGAAAGGGTATTTAATTGTGCCGTAAAAGATGTAGCGGAATAATTAATAAGGCCTCGCGTTTAATGTGTGTCGGGATAAGTGTACGTGTGAATGTTTAGGTAACAATAATTTGAGCCTTATTGTTATAGAGACAAGGTCGTAGGCAAATGCGTTTTGAGGAATGTACATAACACTGAGGTACGCTAGGGTAACGTATGTTTTAGATATTTGTCCGAAGTGAGTTATTTAAACCTTGCAAATATCGTTGCGAATAAAATTAATTAATTCATCAAACATACATACAAAGATATGTAGCTGTATTTAAATAAGGAAAGGTCATGGGAAGGTTAAATCCCGGGCCTAAGCGGGTATTTAATATCAAAGGGGTTTCGTTTTTGATTATGGTAAATAAACAATATATAAAAAAAGTTTTTAATCTTTCTGTCCAGGGTTCGAAAGATTGCAAAGAAACCGTTAACATAAATAATATTGCGGGTTTCAATAAGTTACAGTGGTCATAGTACAGTGTAGTATTTACTGTAGGAAAGTATTGAATTCGTCAGAGGGATCGATCATCAAGAGAGAGGTGGAAAGGAGAGGGAGACTTTAGTTATATTTACTTAAAAGGTTTCACATTTTGTAACCCATCAACTTAATTGGTGTCCCATGAATTGAATTTTTTTTCCATGATAAAAAACAAAGCCCGGCGCTACACCAACCAACTTTAGGTATAACTCCAGATCTACATATGTAAACTTTAGTATATGTAGGGCTCCGTAGACACAGCATAAGCTGCGTGAAATAATATTTTCTAATAAAATTATTTTTTTATTTTAATATAACATAAGCTTCTTTGTAAATGCAATTTGTACGAGCAGAGTATTTAAGGGTCTAAACAAAACACAGAAACGAAGGCCTGAACAAACAGTAGCAGGCTAACAAATATTTGCACTAATCAGGAGTCGACCCCGGAACCTTTACGTTAAGGAACAGTATTACAAACATTACTGTTTACGTACTACTTATGGATCAGCCAGATTTATTACTATCGATTCTTTGAACAGGAAACTGAGAAGGGTGTAATAATTTTTACTATATCCTAATGCTTTGAAGCTTTCTAAAGTTTATGTAACAATGGCTATAACAATAAAAGGAAACCTCCTAAAGAATCCTGCACGCCCAAGAGTTCATTGTAGAGTTCTCGAAATCACGTGTAAATGTCAACCTGTGAACAAGCACATTTCCAAGTATCAAACAGTAAAGTGACTAATTAAAGAATCATCAACAACGCTGGAAACCTTAATTAAAATAATTCTTAATTTGAATTTATGAACTTTCTCAATCGCTAACAATAATAATATCACGTTAATTAGTTATTGAATTTTTAAAACAAGATTCGACTGATATACAAATGTATATATAATGGAAATATATTAATAAATATATTTATTAATAAATATATTCGACTGATATACAAATGTATATGTAATGGAAATATATTATAACTATATTTATAACGTATTAACAATATTATCATTATACTATAACCGGATAGCGTTATAGTATAAATACCGGATAAGCGTGTACGTATACATTTTAAAAGGTTATTTATACTCACCTGTTGGTTGCTATTTTAATTAAAAAGTAACAATAATGATATTTAGTTCTATGGCCTTTTGTATTAGATTTTCTCTTGTAGGGTTTGGAATATTTTCTGATTAAATGATTCTAAAAATTAGAATGTAGGGTGTTAAGGTATATTGAAGCTCACCATTAATGAACTTTAAATCTCACCGTGGCATAATAAACAATAATGCCTCCGAGGTAACAAAGGCCGCATGAGATAACAATAAGCAAACGTCCCTCACAACCTGTTTATGTGTTGGGATAGTTGTTTATTTTGCCTTTGGACGTCAAAATGTTGTCACGTCGGCCGGAGATTGGATAACAATGTGTTCACGCTTACCCTGTTACTTGTTTTATGCCATTGTTATCCATCTAGTTAGCTTAAATGTAAATAATTACATTAATACAAATACTAGGGCTATATGAAAGTCAAAACGAATTAGTGACAATGGAAATATGATTACATACGAGTAGGTCCCGGCTTAACTCACGCATATTTTTCGGGATGGCCTGACTATTTTCGGTTCTGTGCGAGTCCTTCATCATGAGCTTCCATCGATTGCAGCTAAGTCGCGGCGGAGACCTCGTATAGGTCCCAAACTAGTCGCGCCACCACGAACAACGTACGTCAGTTAAGCCGATACATGTACCTACATAATAATTTAATCATGTGTGTATACACTCATGAGACATTTAATAGCAAAATTAAGAAAATACTGTAAACGTATTAAAATTAGTCTTCATCTTATAAAGTGATATATTTAGACGCGAGGTCATATAATTTTTCTAGCCTCTTAGTGAAAATTTCTGATTTTCTGAAAATTTTGATGTCGTGTGTTTTTTGCCACAAAACAAATGATGCCAAGTTTCCTAACATATCTATTCCGTTAATTTCAAAGTTCCACGCAGTTAGCTCATATTGTTACGAGTAGTATTAAAGTTTTCATTCCATGATAATTCCACGTTACTGTTTTAATGAGAATGTGATGTTACATTAGTTTCGTACATATAAATATACTCGTACGCACGTTTATACATATAAAATTTTGGATTTTCACAATTTCATCTTATTGCATGTGTTATATCTAACAGTCGTATATGTTATTTATTTATTTATTATTTATTTATTTAAATACAATATGCTTGTAGTGCTTACAGCAATGCCAAAGCGCACTGCAAGCTAAAAATAATAGATTATTTTTGTATCTTCACGCTAGGTCTCATACAGGATAAAAAGAGGTCACTTAATGCCACACATCTCTGATGATTTAGACCTGACGTGCTGCTTCGATATTCATCAACTTTTTGTTTATGTCGTATCATCATCATCATAGACCCTCCAAATGGCACGCCACTGAGCTCGTCCTTCAGCTCTTCGCGTCTAACCACTGCCAGCCAATTTGCGTATATCGTCATTCCATATCGTATGCCATATATAAATATTTAAGTTATAAATATTTAAGTTTAAGTTAATAAAAATTTATAGAGGCATATGTGTATAATTGGATTATTGGTCATTTAGATATTTGCCTATTTGGTAGCTGTATCTGGATTTTCAGGAGAACGAGCACTATGCTAAACATATTTAATTTGATGATAACGCTCTATAATCCGGTATTTGATATTGATGACAATATTATCATAGCCACATAATGAAGTATCAACTAGTACATTGAGAAGTAATTTCGTTTTTAATTTGTATACACATATGTATGTATGTATATAATGTTGCAATACTTGTCTTTATTTGACATGAAAATAAAAATACACACAAACGAACTAAATACATACATATATACATACTGAAATACCTCTTATTTACGCCTGCAATGTAAGAAAAAAAATACTGCGGTGACGTAAAGGACCCAAAAGTGGTCCCACTCGTACCAAGTAATCAGGGTCTCAATAGCCACGGAATGAATTGGTACGGATTTCAAACGAATTCCTGTTTATAGGTACACAAATTGCAAGGTTTTTTCTCTTCCTTTTTTATGTCTCTCAAAAATCGTTTCAAATAATCCCACAAACCATCTCACCGCTGATATTTTAGTTGACATTATTATTAATATTGGATTAACATTATTATAATTTTTAAGTTATTATTATTATTATTTTAATAAACTTGGAAGAAGCACGGCAGGTCTGCAAGGTTGGAGGTATATATATAATTATATAGGGGTATTTGGTACTCTGTGCGCTCTACCTACCCTGTAAGAGGCTTAGCGTGAATATACATATGTACATATGTACCGCAACTTAGTAATTGAATTGTTCAAAGGTGTTTATTTACAACATTCTTAAATAGCCCGTTGATTTACTATGTGGATTATATTGTAAACATTCAAATATTGGAAATGACAAATCACAAAAGCGTCCATGGCGGATGGCAGATTCCCGCAGAAGCAATATCCGGTTTCGACTTAACTTGACCTTCGAACCGCGGAAACGTTTATAATAATTTAGTGAGCAATATACATCTAACCGCACTCGGTATTGCTTAAATTTACAGATCGCTCTCGACTGAAAACCGCCTCAGGGAAATAAACCATCATTATCAATCAGTTTCCTAAGATGTTAATTTGATCATACATACATTAGCCTTTACCGCTCCACAGCTGAACATATACCTTTTCCAAGGTGTGTCACAACACATTAGATAAATAATGACAACATCAGCACACAAAAAAGCGGTTTATACATTTAATACCATCTATCTACTGAAATGTATTTCGACTCGCTGAGTCAGAACCTGGAGTTTATTTGGACTGTAAGTCGTTTGAATTATAAGTAAATCAATTCTATCTAGTTCCAATTTTTTTTTTCATAACCAAAACACTTTTTTTTCTCCCGATGTAATTAAGTGATAATAATTAAAAGATTAAATAATTTAATCATTAGCTAAGAGTTCCACAACCCATATACTGTTGGGCAAGCTTGGTGATACTCGTACTTTGTATCGCTAATTCCCTGGATGCGCAAGCACGGGTGCACTAATCTTCAAACTCAGACAAACTAATATCCGAACTAGTTTTTGTTGTAAACAGTGAGAACTTTTACAACATAATGATGGTTCCTACCATCTTTTACGAGTATGTACACGGTTTTAGTACTTAACATAACATATAATACAGTCAGTACAACAGTGAGTAGGCTTAGCTAATCAAATCGCATTAAGCCGGGTTATACTGATTAGCCGTACCTGTGCGGCTGACGGCCCGGAATGCCTTGATGTGTCATTGATTTATAATTCACTTAGCATGTCATTGACCCGGACTTGCACATTAATGGACAGAACAACAAATACAACATGTGTTCCAGGATATTACATGTAATTATTAATGTGCAAATATTAGCTATGTAAATAGCCTGGTGATGGCAGATTTGAGCCATGCCGGGGACATGCGGTATATATCCTTGCACCCGCCTGCAACTTTCTGGGTTTACAAAATCGAGCGTTTCGAAGATTATATATCATTTACTGTGATGGGAAATTAAAGAAGAACCCCGTTAAGAAACCTGACAACCTTTCTCTCTTCTCTCCCTTATATTCTCCTCGGTAGCGTGGCACGTTATAGTGGCTCTAGCAGACTATTTAATGTTTCAGTCTACATATCCTTTTATAGGATTTTGTCCCAAGCCACAAGGCGGTACACAATTGCAGAAATTACACCCTCCGTAATCATACCTCGTTGGTCGTGTGGTTGCAAGCGCGACTGCCGAACCGAAGGTCCTGGGTTCAAATCCCGGGTCGGGTACTATTTGATTTTTCCTATTCAGAATTTCTAGTAGTGATTCGGAGTCTAGATCTGTGTCCGGTGTATGGCAAAAGACTCACCACCTATTCCGTGGTAGTGTACCACACTCATCCGCCAACCCCTCCGGGTATTATAGGTGTGATGTTACGTTTTTCTGTACCGTTTCTCCTTTAAATCACATAAATGACTAACAAAAGCGAGCAAATTCGCCTTGTTACGGAAATTTATTTTTAGAATTTTCCTAATTTTGTGACTTTTTGCTTTCTCTTCAAATAACGCTGCCCTATTTTAAAATATATTAACTATAAATACTATAACTTTTAACATAATTTGACTCTGCTCTGTCTACCATTTTACGCATGATCAAGTGTACTTGTGATACCATCGTTAATAATTATATGAAATTAACAAATAAATAAATATAGAAACAATATAGCTGCTTATCACAGTTCGATAGTTGGAAACTCAGCGTAAATTTTGGTATTGGCAACCATTTTGCCACAGAAACAATGGAGACGTAGAACAATATCACGTCCCAATGGCAGATACGGGATTAACTGTTCGCGATAGGAGAGGCACATAGTGGACGAACAATTGTCTTTCATGTGCGCGACGGCCAACAAAAAAATTGTGGTCGGGCGACATTTGTGTGCAGTTTTCGAACGCTGAAATGGAACGTAGTAATGTGCTAGTACATTTCAAGTTAATTAATAAAATGAATGGAGAATGTTCGACAAATATTTCATGACTAATTTGCCTGACACGCATTCATATAACTTCATCAGATTAAGTCCACTGCTGGACATTGTTTTTCCCCGGGGGCCTTACTAATATGGACACATCAAGCAAGCGCTATACCCCAGAAATAAACGAAATACATTCGCGATTGTGTAACAAAGGATTCAACAACAATGTCCATCGTTGCAATTATACGAATTTTAATTCACATAATAATTACAAACATCTATCAGTTTATCATTTTCGAATGTAAATGTTAATTCGCCGTCATCATAATGACTATAACGTATTATTGCCGCAATATTGATAGACGACATTAGTTATTCATTTTCATGCAATTACTCGTAGTTTTACGTGTGCGTGCGTATTTTATGCGTGTGACGATTGCGGTCAGAGAATTAATAGGATAAATATCGAATTAACAATTGCATGGTATTTGCGTGATTCGAATTTATATTAAAGTTAATAGTATCATAGCGGTATTGCTGGCTTATATTATAATTTGGAAGTGTAATATTAAAATAATATATTTGTACATTAAAAAAGATACATTTGTATGTTAAAATAATACATTATAATATAATGCTGCGACCGGACGTTGGTAAATTTTACAATTCTCACAATTAGAAATTGATAGGAATAAGTGCGAAAAACCTAAGTACCGGAGGTTCGTATTTAAGATGCTCCTACTGATCTTTGAAGTATTACATGTATGGCATACAAAAAATACATACATCTACAATACAAAATCTGTCTCTTTACAAAAGTACGTTTTTAAGTTTAAATATTACTTGCTAATGGTGAAGGAAAATATCTTGAGAAAACCTGAACACTATACAATTTATAAAAATAAAAAAAATTCTAAGGTATGTGAAGTCTGCCAACCCGCACTTTGCCAGTGTGGCAGACTATGGCCTTAACCCTGTCATTAGGCGAGGATTCCTATATTGCAACAGAGGAATTATAATGGTTCGATTATTATTATTATGTGTTTTTTCACGATCTTTCCTGTCAACAAGACAGCAAGTGACATTTAATGTTAGGTACTCTATGATTATCATGATATATTCTTTTTCTTTCTTTTACTATTGTCGTAATATTTTCGCAAAATGTTCAAAGATTAATAATTTAAGTACCTTCGGAGCTCCTACACTTGTGAGCACTCGTACATGTACGAACTGTTTGTAAGATTAGCGGTAGAGTATTCAATGATTCACATAGAAATTCAGATGTACGAGAAGTACGTGCTCTTGCATGGCCACAAGAGGTTCGACTGCTGAATTATAATACGACGATGTATGAATTAGGTCAATAGCTATTGATGGAGAAGGCTCTAGGGTCTAGTGTTACGTGGTATCTAATACGATAATGATTTTGTATTAGTAATAAGCGATATTGCAATTTTTGTAGTCGGGTATGAATAAAGTACTTTATTTCGATGTATAACATCTAATTCATCATTTCGTTCATTTGATTCATAACTTGCTCACTAAATTAATAGATCAATCGAGCCTTCAATCGTTAATTTTGTAAATGTTATGGTAAGCTTCGTGGTTTGCTGAGAGTTATAGTATTAAAGATTGATGGCAGTCATTCCAAAATAATTTTGTTATATTTAGATATAGAAAGCTTTAGTTTCTTCTTACTATATATGGGAACTAGGACAATATGCATAAGTACAAATACCAATACGCACAAACGAATGTCGCACATACTTACCAGGTGAGATAAGTCCTATTGTACTTGGACTCGAGAAAATAAATCTATTATTTGTATTTATTTTAATCCGATTTCTACAACCTAGAATAATTAAAGACGAAAGGGAAAAAGCCATTCTAGGTAATAGTAATTTTTAAGTAACATCTCACTTACCTTCAAAGAATATTGTGGTCTAATGCGAGCGTATACCAACTAGAAAAAAAAACACGAATTTTTAGGCAGTTATATTGTTGAATGTGTTACTTTACAGTTTTATTGTAGGAAATGTTAAGAATAATTTTATTCAGAAGCAAAGTACGAGTGTGGTTTTAAGTACATAAAAGATAATTATTGTAGACGTACATACCTGCGCCTAACGGTGGGACGGATAAAAGGGTCGCAGCCAGTCCATATAAAATTTAAATGTGGGAATTTTTAAAATATTATTATTAAATAAATGTGTGTATTAAAGTTATAGTATATTTTAACTAGCCATACCTTTATTTATTGTAAGGAGATAACCGTTATCTGTAATGAATATTTATACTCTGTGGTTATTTGAGCATGAAATGTGTTCTTAACCATAATGTATTTTTTGCACTTTTTATCCAAATCTGAAGAGCTGTGTTCAAATCCGGGCACGTAATCGTCATAGATCTGAGCTTCTCTACAAATCTACCTACCTACGTATATGTAGCGCGACCACTTTAAACGGAGCAAAAATCTTTTTCGTATTTTCACGGCGATTTTACTTCGGAAGAAACGGAAACACGTATAAAGGCTTGGTAGGGAACAGAGAACAAAGTGCGCTTCTTAAGCTATTGTAATCTTTTAAAAGGTAAAGTTATTGAATTTGATTATACATTCAGTACGATGATCATAAGAGTTGTCTACAACTCGGATGGCCCAGGTTCGATTTGTGCTAATGTATATTATTGACTTGTCAACGTACTGATGTGTATTTAAATCTGTGTGAGAATTTTCCTAAATTCAGAGTTAAGCCATCACTTTTTTTTTTAAATAAATTTATTTAAAAATATTATACACCCTTAAAAATACTACGCAAGTTACTTGAAGTAAATTGAGAAAAATTAAGTAACTTGAAAAATCATTGAAGCTTTTCAGTGCCTAAAATATTTGAAAATAATCCACTTTTTCTTTAAAGCGATTCATCGTATGTCTTTTTTGTATCTCCAAAGTAGGTATAAGCGGCCTGGGTTTTTACGGTCCGTGAACATGTGATAGTTTGTTGTTAAAATCTACATATGTATATTTATGATATTGATAATGATATTGTGGTAACTCACATATAACTGACTGATCAAACAGACAGCATCTTTA
>DWDT01001439.1:0-15935 GCA_018245595.1 Microceris scylla | reverse complement strand
TTTTTTTTATAAATTCTAAGGTGTGCAGGTTTCCTCACGATGTTTCCCTTCACCGTTAGCAAGTGATATTTAAATTTCAAACGCACTTTTATAAAGAGGTGCGCGCCGTGGATTTGAACCCGGCACTCCCGGTGTAAGGGGCTGAACTCTTAACCACTAGGTTATCACTGCTTTTTTCAACATTCCAACAGTGGGACTATAAAAGGGAAAAGGTCGGCTCTCATCCCAGATGCCAGGCCACGGTCAGCCACGGTCAGCCACGCTGGTCGAGTGCTAGTTGGCAGCTTGTTGCATTCGTATTATAATCAGCAATGAATGTGTGAGTATCGCTTCTATTCGTGAATCTATTTGTATTGTGATGTTTTTTCCTCTTCCTTCGTATTTGCGCCATGGTTAGTGCGAGCGAGACGAAACATAGATGACCTAATAATGTCGAAACCAGAAGTATCTAAATTTTCAGCCACGCGCTGTTGAAATGTGTTAATATATATTTATTGTAGAGTAATGATGTAACTGTTGGAAGTAATAAGCTCTACTCATACATATCTTCACGCCAGGTCCCTTGCGGGGTAGGCAGAGCACAGAAAGCCAGAAAGCAAAAGAGCACTTTTTTTCAAAAGAGTGCCGGGAGTTTTTTCCTCTGGCCTTTTTCTTCCGGTCTACATGAGCCTAAATAAAAGGCGTTCAAAGCCGATGAATATATAAATATGAGTTATATGTTATGACGTTCATTAAGTGTATTTATATACCTTGCAGTGAATAAAAACTTTTGAATTTGAATTGAATTTGAATTTGAAAGCTTTACTCAAACGAAAAATTAGGGAACCGATTCGAAAGAAAAGAACGCTTAGCATTACTATAAAATATAGTTCCACAGTACACAATGACAGTTACATCTCGTCAATGGGCGATAGGTTATAAATAAATCGCTGGACGACACTCCCGGAAGTAGATTAAAGACAAGACATATCGCCTTTCACGTCGCAAATGATGACTTCACAGGAATCTATAGATATAATTGTCTATGGAATCAACTAATAGGTTAAACGAAGTTATCGTAATTCAAACAGTTTTATTAATTATAATAGAGTTACGCACAGTCCGCGATTGTCCTAAAGCAGCACAGAATTTAAAGAGCAACGGTGGAACGAGATAACAAGTAACAAAATTCAAACTACAACATAGCATTATGTCTGTATTTTCCAAGAGCATAATACCTCCACGATTCACTTTTAAATATCCCATTGAATTGGAGACGATCTTACCGAAATGAGTAGAATTATAATAATCGACCCGTTATAATTCCACTGTTGGAATACGGGTCTCCTCTGATACTGAGATAGTTAAGGCCATAGTCTGCCACGCTGGCCAAGTGCGGGTTGACAGACTTCACACACCTCAGAAAATATTTTTTTATATAAATTCTAAGGTATGCAGGTTTCCTCACGATGTTTTCCTTCACCGTTAGCAAGTGATATTTTAAATTTAAAACGCACGTTTGTAAAGAGATTTGAACCCAGCGCTCCGCGAGTGAGATGCTGAATTCTTAACCACTAGGCTATCACTGACTGGTGAGTAGAATTGTCACCATTGAAGTTGTAAGAAAAATACTACGTATTGTTATTAAGGTGGGGCCAGTCCGGCGTCAGACGAATTTATCTCAGAATGAATCGAGACAGCTCAATGGATCAAATTAATAAAAGATTCGCATTCAATCTTGCACCTTATACGCCTACAAATAAGGTTTATTTCCCTTTAAACTGCCCGTTAAATTAATATTATCCATGGATCTACCGCACAAGTGGCACGCTCGCCTTTACTTATGGTTGTTAATGGGACAACTGCCACGACCCCACAGCACGGGCCATTGAGAGAATCTCTCGAATTCCATCAATTGAGCGGTTCGCGCGTATATAACTCGCAGAAGTCAACTAGTCACCCCGCCACGATGATGTACTGGCGGGGTACTGAGTGCATAAAAAGCATTTGTTTAATTTTATAATATTTTCATCATTCTTTGCTGCCTCGTTGGTCGTGTGGTTGCAAGCGCGACTGCCGACGGAAGGTCCTGGGTTCAGATCCCGGGTCGGGTACTATTGGATTTTTCTAATTTAGATTTTCTAGTAGTGACTCGGAGTTTGGATATGAGCCCGGTGTATGGCAATAGGCTCACCACGTATTCCACTGTGGGACTTAAACGTAACTGATGAAACGTGGGGGTGTACTACACTCCTCTGCCTACCCCTTCGGGGATTACAGGCGTGATGTTACGTGCTTTATAGTTTATAATACAACATTTGTATCAGTCTAACCTAATAACTTTCACTGTAAGCAATAATGTCCTCCAAATACGATTTAGGACAAAGCCCCTTTAAATTGCTTCTATCTCCAGCAATGTACTGATACAGGCTGATGATGATCATAAGATTTATAATTAAGAAGGTTTCGTTAAGATTTCGAATTCGAAGGTTAAGATTTCGAATTTGTGCTAGTTTCAATAATTGCAAAAGAAACATTTCAGTGAGAAAACTCTTTTAGTGATGCATCTAATAATAAGAACTAGAATCGTCTGCTCAGCGCTCCATCAAAAGCCCTTAAACCGAACTTCAAGACTTGCTGTAAGTGGTCACTAGAACCGATCCAGTGCAGTTTTTAACCTTTACTAAACCACACAACCATGTTACGAAAACCGGCGCTTTTCACAACTTTTGTAATTATTAAAAACATCTGAAAAAAATACCCGTTAACACTGAATTATTGTTAAATTTATAGCTTCCAAATCCTTAACATTTTTAAAATATATTTCTGTTCATAATTTAAACTATCTAGTAAATGTTAAATTCAATTAAAATCCATTCATGCATTAGGTTTTATTTTATTTTATTTATAGGTGCAGTCATAAGAGTCTTCAATAGATAAGCACATATGAGGATTTTAAGGAATGTAGAGGAGGCGAAAGAAGTCTACCAAGAACGTAGCGAATGGAAATCCTAAATCTCTACCTATCACTTCAGAAGGTAGGCGTAACAATATAGTAAGGTACATAAAAGCATTTTAAAGGTTCTAATGATAGAACGTTTAGGTAGAAAAATATACTTCTACAGTAATATTATTCTTATGGATTTAAATCGCTCGGATAAGTCGATATCGAAAAGTATAAGCGCATTATGACCTTTCACACGACATGAAAGGAAGATAGATATCAGGATTGATAGAAACTGAAAATAATACGATATATGCGAAAGGTACTTGTTACCATGGCAACCAACTTTGAGTAATACCAGATTTATCATTATAAAACCATCAAAGCAGGACTTTTGGGCTGCCAGAGAACACGAAATGTCAAAAATATTTATTATTATTTTTTATTTAAACAAAACTCAGTATCGAAAATTGTAATTTGCATACTTTGATAATAATTTAATAATTAAATACCTTAATGAGATTGTGATTTACATTACATTTATCCTGTTTCAATTCTAATTTATTCGATTATAATTTGTTTCTTAATGGTAATAAGAAATCGTTGTAGAGCTGTGTTAATTGTTTTTAAATTATGAATGTAATTAATAAGTTAATTGAAATTTTCGCTTCACTAGTATTGTATGACTGACATCTGTCAAACATTATATCATACATGTGGAGTATAATAGACAATATGTACATACATATGTATGTACAAAGACAGGCGAATGCGTCTGCCTATCACAGATTATAAAATCATTTTTAAAGCAAGTAACATTGTGTTAGTGAGTTTGACTTTTCATTGTAATATATGAATATGTTTGACGATGAGTATATTAGTAATATATTGATATACATTACTGGTTCAGCAGTAGCCGAAATTCGACCGCAATTTTTTAAATTTCAAATTTGTTTACTATGGAAATATTTGTGTTAAAAAATGTATGAATATAAATGTCTACTGTGACCTATAACTTGTTTAGACTCTGTGTATGCCATTTAGTGTATGCCATGACAGTGTGAACGTAAAAAATTAACGTTGTACTGTATTTTATGAACACCTACACATGTCTCACCCCCTATTTCAACGGCGAGAACAGATGAAACGTGGGAGTACTACACTCAATATCCATTCAAACTTTAACAATACGAAATCTCATACTTTGTGCGCAACAGCGGAACAAGGATTTCTCTACACGTATTAGTATGTAGAGTCATTCATTTAACACTTTAAATAAGCGAGATTAATTTACTTACAACTTTCATATACCATTAATAAAATGGATCTGAAGATCGCAAGGTACTAAAAACGAGTCTCTACTTTGTCACGATTCTGCCTTTAATTACCATTGATAGAGTCAGATGTGCTATTATGATTTAATAGTCTCTATACCGTCTCTACATTGTATATATTACAGGCTGGAGTCTCGTTGTAATTGTCTTTAATAATTGCTGTCAATTAATTAATTTTGCTGTGAATAATAGACCTATTTTATAAGTAATTAATAAAATTGAGCATATAAGGGTTAAACATTTTATGATGTTTGTTTGAAATGTGATCGACTACAGGGAAAGTGCAAGTGGGTAAGACATGTCAGGTAAACTATTGAAAACAAATTCTTTTCATAATCTACATATGTAAGTTTAATATAAAAATCCAGCTTACAGTTGTAATGTGCGTGAGCTATGCTAACAGTATATAAATTTTATAAGTTCACAACCCTTTATAGTTTTACTATTGAACACATATTTCCTCTAAGAATCAGAAGGATTTAGGCTACAGTCTACCGCGCCGGTGAAGTACAGTTTCCTAAACTTGTCACACCTTCTAGAACACCATGGAAAACTCCAAGATGTGCAGGTTTCTGCACGATTTTTTCCTCCACCGTTACAGTAAGTGACCTTTAGTGTTTTAGCAATGTGAAGGCGCGCCAGGATTTGAAACCACGATCCCTGGAGTGGGAGACTGAATTCTAAATGTCTAAATTTCTAATTCTCAGTCCACTGTTGGACATAGGCCTCTTCCAAAAAAGGGTTTATGGCCATAATCTCCACACTGGGCATGCGGGTTGGAGATCGAGTTCTAAATCACTAGGTTATGTTTATTGTATGCTGTTTATATAAATATGGTCATAATTTCAATTTCCAAAGGTTTATCACTGAACTAACTCGAGATTCGCAAGTTTGATATACTTCGGGGCTTGTTGTATACGGTTCAACGCCTTTCAAAGCAGGACAAACTATGCAAACAGCTCTCTATATGTAAAAACGCAAGTAATAATCATATTACAATGATGCTCTACATAAATAATTCAAAAATATTTAACCTGTACATATTATATGAGCCGATTTAAGGGAGGCTTTTCTTAATATTAACAGTTAATTGCAATGATGCTTTGATTTACTAATATAGTAAAGATACGAACTCTTATATAGAGCAAATGTCAGGAACAAAATTTTAAATTTAAATAAATTCGCCAACGCAGGTATTATTCAAACAGCTTTATAGAATTAAGGTCATTTTTGACTCTCTTTCGTCTAATCCTGTGAGACCTTGAGATTAAAATATAAAGGCATCTTTTACAGAATTGTATGTTGTAAGTATATGAAATGTATAATCTCTTTTAGCAAGGCTTACAAAATTTCATAATTTTTTTAACCAAACTAAAATTACTTTGTTAAGCTTGTAAAAAGTTCTGCGTTTAATATGATTATACGTACAACGGATATATGATTCTTGTAAAATAGAGCAAGAGATTCCTAGATAAATATGAAAATATTTTAACGTTCGTATTAACGTAATGGTACCGTTAGTTTTTCAACACATATAATAAAATATCCAATGTTATAAATGCGAGATTTCTTTGTAACGTTTGAGAAAATATGAATTTTTATAAGGAGTACAATAAAACCGTTACAAATAAGAGGATGATTCCGATGAAGCATTATTATTTAGCCATCCAAGAGGAATATTATACGAGTATCATTGTAAATGCATAGAAGAAGCAAGTCTGGTATGTTGATATAGAAAAATTTGGCACTCGGCGCTCACTGCTTACCTCGTAAGAGACCTAGTGAGATAATATACTGTATTGTATCTTTTAAAATGCCTAACATATTATTATTGTATATTTACGCCATATTTTTAGAGGGCAGGCGGAGAGCACCGAACATTAAATATATATATCTCTATTATTACACATCTGACGTACTGACTCTACACTCCTGGGTCTCTTCATATTATATAATATCTTCATATTATATATATAATATTATTTCATCAAAAAATAATATAACGTTAAGAAAAGACCAATTGCGCCTCAAACGAGCCGCAATAGAACGACTTGAACAGAATATCCATTTAATGGTTCGAACGTTTTATTTATCAGCGGGCGGCACCTATTAATTTTATTGGGTCATCGTAAGAAAACCATCAAACGTCACGCACGGAACTGGCGATTATATTACTGCCACATAACCCGTATTCTGATAATTCAAGTGTTAATACAGTGTTTATACTTTAACAATTGTTTTGTTACCTATAAATAAAATTGTATAAGTTGTAACAATATAACAATTAACTGCCAAAGTTGAGTTTATGCGAGTTGTCTAACGGTAATTTAAAAATTATTTAAAGGTGGTCGAAGTTTGAATGGAATTCTATAAATTTTAAATTTGTAACTTATTCAGGTTCTTATGTCAAAGAGAAGAGTTCTATATATTTCTACTCTGCGCTACTGTTTAACCACAGTTTATCAAACTTTGATATTGACTTTATTTTATTTGTTTTGTTTTGTTTGAGTATGTTTTATTCTAATTATTGTATTTGTATGACATTTATAAGTATTAATTTAGAGAAATGACAACAAAAAATTCTCTCAGTATATTAATATATGTATATGGCAACAACATGGAGGTACCAAATCACGAAAGAATATGTAACCTGATAAGAAATGTGTTGGCAACATTAATACACACTATTGTCTATGAAGCTCATCTTGTTACAACATATGTAGAATTCATGCTCTATGGTTCAGCAGCCGAGTTTGGAACTCGACATGGCATGCAGTAAATGAAATTAACATTAATTTGCCAAACTGATTAAATTGAGGCAAATACTATGCGCTCCTCGCACACTTCATCTGGTGGATTGGTTGAGGTAATTAGAAATTACACACCAGGGAACATGGAACGCTGATTACCATTTTCATCGTTCCATCATTTATTTGTAGGATATTTCCACATTTATGATCTATTGGATTGCCAATTTAAAAAAAAGTTAAATTGCATGTTACTCATTGGAGTATGAGGTTTTACATGCAATTTAAATTTTGCCTTTAATATGAAAAATACATTATTAAGAGAATTTGTTTTAATCGTATACATGCACACCGGTTTAGGAGATCTGACTTCCATCGGCTAATATCTAGCCTCATTGGTCAAGGTAAGTAAAGATTAGAGAGTCACGTCTGTAAGGATAGAGATATTCTGCACTTAGTGCTCCCTGCCTGTATAGTGAGAGACCTGGCGTTAATATATAGTGATGATAATAATTATTTCAATTTCAAAATGTAACAAAATTATGGTTTCGTTTCATATTGTAAATACTTAAACGCAATTTCACGCTTTTACCGGCGTAGATAACGAGAGCACGAAGCAGATGACTCTCTTACTTTAATCAAATAATTTAATCACACTTATATTAATCAATTTTGATGTTTTGGTTGATCAAAGATAAACAAAAAATATAAGATTATAGAAAAGCTTACAAACATTTTATCACTCACACCTACTTCGATATATACGAACGAGTATTAAGACCAAAAGCTATCGAATGTGACACCGGGGCCTAATTAACGTTAATTCAATAACAATTCCAAGTATTGACGCTAGTCGTTTTGTCTCGTAGAAAATATTACACTACATTCGTTCTCGTCACTCGATCTTTTCGTCCTAAATCCTCCGATATACAGTTACCAATTACATAAACTGTAATTCGTATATTACTATTGGCTCGAGTATAAACAAAGAATTGTTTAGTTATTTATTACGAGTAATCGATCCATTGTAATTCCACTGTTAGAACATGGGTCTCCTCTCATATTAAGAGGGTTAAGACCATAGTCTGCCACGCTGGCCCAATGCGGGTTGGCATTACGGGGTTATTACGAGTACTAGACAACAATATACCAATACAAAAATGTCTAAGAGCAAGAAACACACGGCCATTCGTTTCGTACGAGTATTAAGAGCCTGTATTTTGATAGACAGCTGACAGACACGTGAAAAAAAATAATAAAACATTTATATACGCCTACTATTTTTCATACCAAACGAACTATTATTGCCATCATACAAACATTTGTTTCGGGTGGGAATCGGATCCACAACCTCCGACTTAACAATAAGATTCAACCACTAGACGATAAGATCAACGAAGTGATTAATGACACATGAAATCAAGCACATATTAATTGACTCGTCTATAATTATTGTTTCAAGGCTGTTTCAAACTGAATACAAGCTGAAAATATAATATTGAAACATAGTCTAGACTCGGTCGTATATTGAAAAGAATAAATTTCGCACTCGGTGTTCTTTTTTTGTACGTGATCTAACATTATAATAATAACAATATAGGATTCGCTGGATAATACCAAAATATTTTTTCATGTTCCTTAAACTTTTTATCCTTTTTAACCTTTTATCCTTCTGAAAGTACTGTCAAACAGATCATATCAAATTTATTACAGTTTTCCTAGCCAAGTCGCTTTTGCAAAAGAGGTGTATACAAGTATGTACAAGATATGGCTGGCAACACAATTAGTTGAAAATAAATACACCTCTTTTGATGTTCGGCCAGTAGATGAGCTGAACCGGATATTGTTTTAGTTACATATGTTTTCAAAATTTAAGAGTGATAACTACGAAGGCTTATTACCATAAATCGGAATTAAAGGAGAAAACTTCATGAGAAAACGCGAAACTTAAACCTCCATCAAATTTTCTAAGGAGTCTTTCAACCCACACTCGGCCATTGCGGCAGGCTACGGCCTTAACCCGTCCCATACTGGAAGGAGACTCATGTTCAGTGGGCAACAATAGTTTTTAATTTTTTGCTTGAACGTCATTAGTTTGCTCATTATGCAAAAACAAATGCTCTAATTTTGTTACACTTCGACGGTGTCTTAATTTATTACTTGGATCCAGAGGGATAGCGAGGCAAGTTTCAGACACCATCTAACTAATTTATTTATGAACGAAACTAGTTCAACGAATTGTTAAAGAACTACAAAAATATTAAAAGATATTTAAAATAAAAAAACTTTTCCATACATTATTTAAATTCAGCGAAGTGGACGACATTTATGGAGGTTTCTGAAATGAAAAATTAAACCTCCAGGTTATAAATGGCATCTTTATGAAAAGATTGAAAACTAGAAGACCGTAAGTAGGGCACGGTCTACTGTCGGGCCCGTCAGTGAAATCGCTTAATGATTTCGCTGAAGCCCACAAAGACATCTAATGAGAGGAAAACCAGGAAACTCATTAATCAGTTGCTGAGACCGTAGGAAAATAATAACTGTTGGATAGTGGTGACTGTGCAATGAAGTTATCGACGTCAATACTAACATAATTGCCATTTGTAATTTCGCTGAATCATTGTGTAAAAGTAATTATATGATGTCGATTTACATATTATGTTACTCAATCACTAATTAAGTCTGTTTGAAATCGCTGGTAATTCGACGCATTTTTTTTATATTGGCATCTCTATTTGAATATCTCGAGTTGTGGCTATCAGGCTGCTATTGTCAAGCTAATTATCACTGTACAAATCTAAAATTTGAATTTATTCTTTAAATTCCGAAGTAGGTTTAACTCAACGCCAATACATGGGATACTCCAATAAAGGCGTGAAAACAGCTTTTTCAAAGACGCTAACTTATTTTCCAACAGTCTGGTAATCCAAAACATTCAAAAAATTATAATGATGAACGAATCCATGGTCGTTTTCTATATTTGGTTTTGGAAACAAAGCTAATTTATTTATTAGGTCTACCAACGATTGTTACATTGAATAGGACTTAAACTAGTTACATAAGTGAGCAATCTTAATAGCTAAATGCACAATCTATTACCTACAGGTAAACACCGCGTGAAATTTTATATGTGTACCTAGAACATTGTTACCATTTAAATATCGTACTACTAAGTTAGTTACACAAAATAATTAAACAATAAAGTAAATTAGCTACAACAAGAATATCTAATTGGGATTTTTTTTTAAAGTAGAAGTGCACGAAACTGATACAATTTAAAGGAGAAAATATCTTTTGGTTCGTTAGCGAACCATTTATTTAAATGAAATTAATCTAATAATCAAATTAGTTTTTAGTGTCAAACAGAACTGAAACTGGTCTAAAATGGTTTATAGCAACTGATATTTAATAATGCACGACACGCGGTTGTCGATCTTATGTCCGTGGTTCGTGGCAAATGGCTGTTAGTATCCCATTCATTATTAAGCGCCTTGTGAGTATATCGTATATCGTGCCATGCCACAATGTGGCCGCAGAACCTTTTCAACTTAAACCTTTATACATTTGAAGCTTATTCGTAACATGATACGTAAAACTCATATGTTAAATACGTAACATCACACCCCGAAGGGGTAGGCAGTGGAGTGCAGTGCACTTCCACCTTTTACCAGTTATGTCCCATCATAGAATAGATGGTGAGTCTATTGCCATAGAAAAGGCGCTTTTTCAGATTCCAAACCACTGCGAGAAGTTTCCACTAGAAATCAAATCTTATACGATGTTGAAGGTTGATATCAGATCTGCGAGGATAGAGATTTTTAGAACTCGGTGTCCAGTCACGTAAAGGACTTCAGTTACGTCAGCTACGCAAGGGACTTGGCATATAATAATAATGGTTTTGCATTTTCTACATTACAATTGACAGTCGTTGCTCTCTGTCTACCCCATAATGCTATATAATAATTATTTTATTAGAAAAGAGGGTGACGGGTAGAAACTTTGTTCAAGACTTACACGCGGTCAATGAACTGAGCAAATGGCTTATAAAAAACTTCAACATCGAATGAATGGGCAATAATATTTGACAGTCGCTGAAAGAGCGTAGTGTGGGCAGTTCGTTCATACATAAATAATAATAATTTCTACAGAGAAAACCTCGTGTGCAGTTGTTTTCAAGTTAGAAAGGTTGTAGTTTTGTCCCGGCAGGTTTACTGTAGAACGTATTGTCGTTTTGTTATGATAAAAACAGACATATGAATATGAACAGAATGGCAGAAAAGTCAATTGTGAGTCGTTTGTATTTTTAAAACTTTATAAAACACTTTTATGTGCATGAAATGCCCTAACCACTGTCATACAGCTGCACAGGCGGTGTTAAAAGCTGTGCTCTACGATTCCCGAACTGCATGCCCAGCATGGTGATCGTGGGCAAATCTTGTTTGGAATGGCTAACGTTCATCTGTGAACTAAGACATGCGGTTGAAAGAAATATAAGTAAAGAAATAATACTTACAATAAATAATGACATACCTACATATAATGGCATATTATGATTATGGTTGGCATATTATGGTTTATGATATTTATGTACATTTATGTACCAAGTAATGTCTGCATGAAAAATTTATCCAACTTTCAGGTACTGAAATAAATATCCAAAAAGATTAGGCCCGATATTTGAGTTCCGATATACGAGTATATATGTATATTATCGTCTATACATATTTCAGCCTGAAGCTTCGTGAGATGTTAATGTAAACATAAGTCGATACGCAATTCGCGATAAATTGGAATTTCACCATTTTATATTACACATAAAATATGTCAGCCTTGACTGCCTCGTTGGTAGAGTGGTTACAAGCGCGACTGCCGATCGAGAGGTCCTGGGTTCAAATCCCGGGTCGGGTACTATTAGATTTTTCTAATTAAGACTTTCTAATAGTGACTTGGAGTCTAGGTCTGTGCACGGTGTATGGCAATAGGCTATCATCATCATAATAAATCGGTATTTTTGGTACTGCGGATGAGTATACGAGTATGTAACGTATTTTATGCAGTGTAGAGCTAAAATAAATGCTTATTTCCAATAATATTATTATGTCTTTGCAAAGTAACTGATGTAAATATATATTATTTTTTTGTCTAGAGTTGACTTCATTTCATTTTTTATAGCTAGTTGGAAAAAACCACGATTGATTTATTTGGCACTCGGTGTTCCTTGCTTAACCCGTAAGGCACCTGGCATGATGATATTAAAAGCATAATGGTATTTTTTTTGCTCGAGTAACACTATAATCAACCAAGAATCTAATGTCAAGCCATAGCCAAATCGGAAAAAAACATTATTATTTTACAAACAGCGAACAAACATACGAGTAGAGACGTAATATAGAAAATACTTCGTAAACTTGTATCCCTATTTTCAAAATACATACATAAAACTGTTCTGGGGATACTGTAACTAGTCGTACTTTTAGAGGAAACTCCAATACCCCCACCTCCTCCGTTCCCCATGTAACCATGCATAAGCATTGTCTGCGCAGAAACTTAAAAACAATTTTCAATATTCCATTACTTCATGTAAAACTTTCTCGTAGTTAGAAACACGAACTACTCATTACATTGTTCCGCAACAAAGCGAAAACTATCAGCATTTACCGCGATACATCGTCAAATGCCTTTGTTCACTGTTGCAGATAGCGTTCCATGAGGCTTTGAATACTTTACACTCATTGAGCAGAAGGCTCTTCTAGTCTAGCAGACTGACCCAGAATACGAATAAATACATTTTAGTATCAACACGTTTGAAGACAGCGCAAAAAGAAAAGTGATATTTTTTTCATATTAACAAGACTTTATATTCGTCTTAAATGTATACGTCTCTTCTGTCCTGTATACTCTCCTTATAATGTATCCTTCTAAGTATATTCTTAAGCTAATTATACTCTTTTTTCTTTATTACATTTCGTATTTTAATTTATTATCATCGTCATAATTGTTAACACTTTTATCGTTCCATTTGTGAACACAGGTCACATTTTGCAATAAAGATTAGAGGTATAGGCTGCCACATTGGCCAAACACAGCTTAATCGTCTTCACGCGGCTTGAATGTATAATGAAGAACTCTAAGCTATTCAGATTCCCTCACAAACTTTTCCTTTACCCTTAAATCAGGTGATATTCAATTCTAAAACCGCACACTGTTTTACAAAAAGATGTCTGCGTCAGGATTGGAAACTATAATAATACTCGGTGGGATGCTGGATTGCAATCCAATATTTATCACTACTTCTCTCATATTATTCGCTTAACGTATATAAGCCGTACATATGTATATAAGCACATTGATAGATTCAATAAATATGGAATCCAATTAGTTCGTTCAAACAATTGTGTAGTAAACATTGGAATTGTTATGAAATGCTATGATTATGTATTAAATGAATGGTATTGCGAAACGCAAACATCTTACAGAAGCTTCTATTGTAGAAAATCACTAACATTTCTTCTTTCTTCGTTAAGTTAACTAATGTAAGATTGCCATTTGCATACAAATTTGGTATTCTTGTTTTTATATCTCATCACAACGATGCTCATCATTATCATCAGCCCGTCATCGTTCACTTCTGGGCAAAGTCTTCCCAAAGCCACTGAGTTCGATCTTCAGTTCTTCGCATTTAACTGCTGCCAGCCTGTTTGTGTATCCGTATATCGTCATTCCGTCAAGCTGGAGGGCGTCCCACGCTACGTTTGCCAAGTTTATATGATACGAGGTAAATGATTTGATCTATATCACATTAGCATATGCTGTATTTATTACCCTGCTTCAGCAGGATAATATAATACAAACGTAACATCAAACCCGTAATTCCCGAAGGGGCCGGCAGACGAGTGTAGTACACTGTCACGTTTACCAGTTACGTTAAATCCTATGGAATAGGTAGTGAGCCTATTGCCACACACCGGGCACAATTCCAGAAAGAGTCACTACTAGAAATAAAAATTAGAAAAATCTAATAGCACCTGATCCGGGATTTGAATCGGCCTCCCAAACGGCAGTCCTGCTTGCAACCACTCGACCAACGAGTCAGTCATATAATACAAACGTATATATTATATTGGATAACATAAGTAAAGTAATTGTAACGAAAATGATTATGTTGAGTTTATTGCTCAGTTTTCTACTGCAATGTACTTTTGCAAATGTACTTGCAAATGTACTTTTATCATAATCGAACTAAATTGAGTATTAATTGCATATATCCTTTCAACCAGTATTTACTGGATTTTGGTATTAAATATACATATATTATTATTGCATTGTCACGCCAGGTTCTTTATGAGGTAGTCAGACAACATCGAGTGCCAAATATATTCTATCCTCAAAGACGTAGCGTGTTTTTCATGAAAACATCACAGACATCAAAATGTCCGTTTGATCAAAAGTGAGCGGTGATAGTAAAAATTTTCGGTGATAGTAAAAATTCCAATTTATTATTAATACTATATCATTGCACCTGGTCTCTTTATGGGGTAGGCAAAGAAACCAGGTAACAAATATCTCCATCGTAAAGACCTGACGCGCTTCTTCTACATTCATCGCTTTATACGCACGCCGATTCAGAAGGCTCGAAATCACCCCAATTTGACTCCAATTTATCCGGTGAAATAATTTTGAAAAGAAAAACGGAGATCGATGCTAAATTGCCTTCTCGTCTACTGGTAACGAGATCGGCTCAAAGCGGTGTCTCCGCGCTCAGCCGACACGTAACTCAACTTCTTTGAGATAATAATCTGTGTTTTGCCGAAATCAGACTTATTTATTTTCTGGTCGTATTACGCATGTAAAAAAATATTTAGATAACAATCTAGCCTTGAAGGGTATTATATACAAGTCTTATTTTGCGATTCATTACTGCTTGAGTTTTATTTGACAACATATTGTACGTACGTAGAAATTTGAATTTCGAGTTAATTGGATTTTAAAACAACGCAATTGACACAATATGCGATATTTCCATTATACATAACAATATAGTAGAAAAGAAAATATTAATAAAGCAATGAATTCACACAAAGCAGAAATCTCGTCGCAAGGGATGCTTAGTATTTTAATTAATTCAATTTTAGATGTGGTCCGTTAGTTTTAATTACATGAACGCTGCGAGACGGTTGCAAACAATAAGAATTCGTCTACGCGTAGTGTCCATTGTTCCCGTAGACAATGCTACGGGGTATATCGCTACACTACACAGCATGCACCGCACATTAAAACCTTATTATAATTAAATATGATGTACCATTCATATTTCGTAAACGAAAAATTTATTTTACTTGAACAAAAAAATATTTTGTTAAATGATATTTACATTTAAATATTTCTATATAACTAGGAAATTGTTATTCTAATGCTGCTATTCAAAATATAATTATAAAAACACGCTCACCTGTGGGGTCTCCTTTCTTCCTCATGTTCTTCCTTCATAAACGATGGCTGCAGGCTGAACCGCCGTCGGAATTGATGTCTGCCTTTCATCTTGTCAAATTCAGTACGCATTTAACACATAATAATACTTTTAATCCACGATCAAGAGTAGATGGTATCGAGAAAAGGGTGATCGAGCGACCTGGGGACGTGTGCTACGCGGGGCGGTCGGACGGCGAGTGGCGGGCGCGAGTCTCTCGGCAGGCTGCGTGCGAAACGCTTGCCGTGAAATGAATAAACATAATTTAAACAACAATTCTTGTTCTATAATAGTTGTATCACAGACCAATTAAATCATTTCATAAATTAAATTGGAAACAGATTATTTTCAGTAATATGTAAGATAAAACAGCAGCAGGTGGGTTTGGCCGCGTTTTTCGCAACGCATTTTGTGACAATCGATTTTCACTTGGTTTTTATCGCAAAAAGTTATCGAATACG
>DWDT01001438.1:0-15939 GCA_018245595.1 Microceris scylla | reverse complement strand
CCGCACTTGGCCAGCGTGGCAGACTATGGCCTTAACCCTCTCAATATGAGAGGAGACCCGTACTCCAGCAGTGGAATGTTAATGGGTTGAAAAAAAAATAATATTTTTTTGGAAATAAAAACACTAGTTTGGTAATAACAACTTCATGACAATATAGATTTTTGGTAAAAAAACGCAATCTTCAGAACGACCACCACTAACTAAAAATTAAATACATCTCAACAGCCATATAAAATAAATTAATTAAAAAATACAGCTTTTTGCGTTTTCCCAAAACGCAGTAGGAAATGGTCTAGAAATAAATAATATGATATTCCACACAAAACACAATAAAGCACTCGAAATAAAAATTTAAACAGACACGTATTTGTTTATTTTTTAAATAAGTAACTACTCAGTAAGCATAACTGTACAATTATCGCTCACTGTCGGAAATAGGAAATATGGCGTCTTGTTTACACACTCGTACTTATATTTTAATTGTATTAATTAATTTACACCCCGCGCCAGCGCGCTCGGCTTTGATATTGATAGTAAAAAAGCAACTATAAAGTTATTGCGATAAAGTTTGCAATAATTTAAAATGCCAGAGTTTTATTGTGACAATAGCAATTCAAAAAGGGTTTACGATAAATGATAATTGCTATAAAAACGTAATTAGTGTAATCTGTATTTATATTGTAATGAAATAGTAGTGAGGATGAGATCTATAAATAAAAGGGGTTTTTTAAATAGTATACCTACAACGGTACAGTTACTGCTACAATAAGAAATTATAATTGTATTACTCGTATGTTCCCGCGTTTTTTGATGATTGATCTCTATTTTAGTAAAAACCCAGGATTGTTCAGTCTATGTAAAATTAAAATAAATTTAAAACGCGATTTAAATGGCTCAATAATTATAATTTAGTAAGAAAAATAATAATAAAATTCCGATATGAATAGAGACTTGTTTCTTCATATTGTTTGTTCAGCAAACGACTGGCAGTAACAAGGAATCGTCGAGGTCAACGGTCGACTCGCGGGCCTGCAGCACACTTCCGACTTTTACTGCACAATGTAATACTTCCGTATAAAACATAGTATACATATACATACATATAATATATTGTATATATGTTATAACTTTATTTGCTATTCATTAGCTACTGCAGTTAAATGTACATTGACGTTAGCGATCAAATTCATTAAATATCATTAATTATATGTTACTACTTCCGGAAATTACTTTGTGAATTATTTATAGCAATTCAGATCTAAAATTTGGAGGCGTAAAGTGTGTATGTGACGCAAGTTTCTAATGCTGGTCCCGAATTAAACAATACTAGCGACGACCGCTCTATCCGAAGACGAGTCTAGAAGTAACAATGTACCCATACAAAAACGAATTATACTAATCTAGAATCTATTTCCTTATAAAGTTACATGTTATTCAAATTTAAACAATTTTTTGTATCAACGAAATCGAATTATTAAAACGCACTGTTGTAACGATTCTCAAGATTTTTCTTTGAAGTTATTATTGTGTGTATTAATTAACATAAAAGTCGGTTGGGTTTTTACGTCAACTAACTTGTAAGATGTCCGTGCTGTATCAAATATAATTTATATCCAAATATAATTTATAGATCCAATCACTATTACTATTATCGAATTTGATTAATAAATATACCTAGATATTTTTGCATGTTAATGAAATTTATTTTCCTATTATTTCATTTTATTAACCTGATCCGGATCTTACGTACAAAATTTTAAAAATATAAGTATAAAATGACCAGTAAGATGCGTTTGTTCGTTAATTTTTCACGTTTCATTTATGTATGTTAATTTTAGGGATAGTCTACTCTTTATCCTTAAGATAAAAGTATTCTGGTAAACAGTTAAACAATCGGTTAACAGATATGTAGTACATAGAGATAGTCAGAGAGGGTGTCGAAATTATCTGACCTTGTACATAAATGTCTTCCTATCCGAGCCGCGTATACTTTGTCCACGACTACCATGTGAGGAGAGAGGTTTACCTATATGTCCATACTTCACCTCGAACAATACATTTGTAAAGCACAAAGTGAGCTTGGGTTTTTACACATGTTATATTAAAATGCGTAGCACGTTACATCCACGCGCGGTCGTTACTCATTCACACACAATCGAATGCAGTGCTCGAATGCGGTCTGCGGTGCGGTTTAGTCATCCCGCAACCCTGGGCGCTTTAAGCTTTGTCACGAGTTACGAGTAAATGACACAGGTGTTTCAAAAATACGTCAATTTGTGTATTTGAAAATCGATTTTCCTTTTCCTCCTCCAGATCAAAGTACACAAATCGTTTAGTCAACAACAAAAGTAAGCATATATTGTGTTAAGCGGTCTATTCACACTAGCGTGAATGTTGTCGTCAGCAAATTCTATACATGTAGGATATTATAAGACGACATTATTTAAGTATGTTGACGTGTGTCATGCTTTTTAGCACTTCTTGCTATAATATTTGATTAATTCGCAACTAACACAGCGATACATACACATATGTACGTACATATATGTAGAAAAAAATGGTAACAAATTGTAAAAAATCTGCAACTCTAAGTAACAAATCACTATATAATTCCTGAATATACCAAATTACATTCATCATTATTATCGTCATCAGTCCGACCCAGACCCCTGCCAGTGGTTGGCAGTAGTCTCGACGCTGAGCATGAGGGTTGGAAATCAGTAGGTAATAGATATGTGTGTTATTTACAGATGTTCAGTAGCTCGTTTTGTTGGTTCACTTACATTGAAATAAGTCATCGTCGTTTAATCACCGTTTAATGGTAGCGGTTAACTGATTGTGTTTAAGATCAATACACCGTTAGCGATATGTTATCTTTAACGGGAAGCTATTACCAATGAGTCCCATCGGTACGAGGTTTAAATTGACTAATTGTATGAAGTGAAAACATCCATTGTCACTTTGATAATAGATGGTAGTAATCTAAAGGGAAATAAATTAAAACATAGTCGCTTCTTATTCTAGTGACGCAAATATTTTAACAGCAGTTCAATTTAATACGTTTGGAAGAGTCAATTTGACTGTCTCTTTGGTCGAGTAGTTGCAAGCGGGACTGTCAATCGGGAAGTACTGGGTTCAAATCCCAGGTCGCGAGGAATGGAGCCGTGATAGCCTAGTGGTTAAGAATTCAGCCTCTCACTCCGGAGATACTGGGTTCAAATCCTTGGCGTACACGCCTGTACAAATGTGCATTTTAAATTTAAATATCACTTACTAACGGTGAAGGAAAACATTGTGACGAAACCTGCACACCTTAGAATTTATAAAAAAAAATCCGAGATGTGTGAAGTCTGCCAACCCGTACTCTGCCAGCGTGTTAGACTACGGCTTTAACCCTTTCAATATGCAAGGAGACCCATATTCATACAGTGGAATCATAATGGGTCGATACCGCGTCTAGTCATTTATATAGTTACAATTGCGTAGTTATTTTACAATAAATATTCAATATAAGCTTAAAATGGTAGTCATAATTATCTAATACAAATAAGACTTCCGGTCTCCGGTCTAAAGTGAAAACATTTCCGGCGGCACTACGTACGCGAGCTTTGATTAAAACCTGCACACTAGGCGAACCGGAAGCTAGACAGAATTTGTAGAGTTCTGAGCTGTAAGAATACAGTTTAAGTACAGTTAAGTTTAAAGTTTTATGGCCACAAAGCTTTAAAATAGGCAACGCATTATACATTCATTATATGCTCATAGACTCTTTGTCAGAAAATAATTCTGAAAAAAATCATCCACGTTCAAACTCTACCATTCATAATATACATATGAGACATCATCGACGTCAAAGCGATCATATGAATACGAAATTTATTGATGACATCATGTTTAACTTCAAGAATGGTTGTGTAGACGAGTCCGTACAAAGTAATTGAAAAAACGACCTTATTCTTGTACCAAACATGTGATTACTCATATGTGAAGTGCTCTGTGAAGAAAATATATGCAAATATTTGTGCGCTCTACATTTTCACTACAAATGTGCGATGCTTTAGCAAAGTATGTACATGTTTATGTAGCGTCATGCTTTTCTTATACTGCAGGTTCTTTCAAGAGGCAAATACCCCCTGTACAAAGTGTATCGATGTTTATTTTGTCACATAATTATTATAGTCGCAGGGGTATAACAGAGTCGATTTTTTAGTAATTGGAAATAATAAAGCGACTGCCTGTTACTAACTTTTGGAGTGGATGTACAGTAATAAGTAGTGCTTACTTATTAAATCAATTGTATTAACATATATTTCCAGTCCTGTATCTATAACCCCATCGTCCATTTATGGCGCTCTATCATATTTCTATGGTTCATGGCCTATCTGTTTGGTTTAGTTGAAATAAATTGTAGTCATAGTGATCATAAGTGATCACTGCCGCCTGTGAATATACATATATGTATATATTCACGGACGGCAGTGATCACTTATGATTGGTGCCCGGTTTTTTGTTACTATCCTCTGGAAATAAAAAAGACGAACCGTGAATACTGAATTATAATGCATTAAAAAATGACTTATTCTACTACAATTCAGTGTAAGCACTCATTGCAACTGGCAACCACCATTTGCTATACATCTGAATATGAACGCAGTGTTGTAGTTGCATGTAGACCTCCCTAACTGCTGTCACCAGGGAATTTTCGAAACAACAAGCGTATGGTCGTTGATCATCAAAATGATCAATTCTTTACTGTTCTGCTGATAGACACGAGAGACTTGTCAGAATGAAAAGAAATAAGTACATAGTTACGCTGGTCAAGTGCGGGATGGCAGATACATACATACACGTTCGATACATTAGAAATAGCTTAAGATTTTGCGGTGATTTAAAACGTAAACATATTTTAACCCAAACGATCATAATATGTTGCTACAGCACTCGTGATAACTCATTTGTAGAAAATCATTTCGTGGGAGCGTTAAATGGGGATTTCTAAAGCTACATATGGTCAACATGAACGAGGTTAGCACCTCTCTGTACAGGGTGGGGGACAATTATCGGTCTGACCTCAATCATTGTACAAATAAAAGACAATTGGGTTATCCATAAATCGTACCATATGTACACAACACGAAGACGCGTTCCATAGTCCTTATACCTCAAAACGTGAGGTCGAAAATCGCGTATACCGTGCATCATATGCATCGCACAACCTTGAGCTGAATTAGGCACATAAGTACAATACATTATACATATGTATTTAAAATTATTCGCTATTATTTATGTTCTAAAATGACGCTAAAACAGCTGATGAAATCATCATCGTCAACCCTTTTGTCGTTCAATTGTTGGTCACAAGACTCCTCATATGATGAGAAGGGTTAAAGCAATAGTATGTCACGCGGTATTATTAGAGATCAGTGTAATAATGTAAAGGGTTAGGTTAGTTGGCAGAGTTATTAGTCTTGGACGATGAAACAAAAAAAAAAGCAAATTGTTTTATTAACAAATACATTTACCATGATAATTGTAACGTAAGCTTTAACATCATTTTTAAATATTGGCATGTTCCATTGGAAAAGAAGACGCACTGTTGGCGTTGTATTCGTAAGTGTTTTTTACCAACGTCAAGTGACGTCAAACTACCCACACGAACAATGAAATGTTTTTATTCTGCGTTATCTTTAAGATTTTTGTTATTTATTTTACAATTAAAATAATTGTAATTAGCTAAACAAACACAAGTACCGTTGATTAGTAGTGAATAATTAAAATTGATAAATAAATTAGATAAGGTATTCTATTTATTTGTTATTTAAATTAAAGCCATGTGTCCATTTATTTTAAAAGATTATTAACGAGATTCATTGCTCATTTATAAGACTATAATGTTATGTTGTTAATGCTGGTAGTGGGAAGGCTTGTGTCCAACAACAGTGGCCCTTGACAGGCTGATGATGGAATATGTTCCTGTATGCGACGGACGTATAATGAGAAAAGCAGCCGAAATTTAAGTAATGTTTACTAACATTACTGGAAAACAATAAATTTTTAAATCCTTATTCCAACGACGAACTTAATAACTGGAAACTAGTGTCTAAGTATACAATATTCGCATACAAAGTCTATTTGTTACAATCTGAAGAAAAATATTCACACGGAATAATATTTTTCGAGTCTATTGAGGTTTATATAAAAGGGGGATATACCTAATAGCTTGATCGCTCAAACAGTGGTAGAGCAGTATTAGTGCTGAAATAAATGAGTACATCAACAGGTTCAAATAATATATTTTTGTATCATATGATAGGCCAGCGCTTGGCCGCGATACCGCCTGATGGAAAGCGCGGATGCGTCCTAAGATGGAGCACGCATGACTAGGAAGAGCCTATTCACCCTCGTTTTTAAAGAGGCCTAAGTTATATGTGTCCGGAAACACAGACACCTGCAGGGTGTTCCATTCCTTGGTCGTCTGGATAGAAAGGTGGAACCAAACCAATATTTCCTATTAAACACCACGGGTTATAAAACTCTGATCATCCAATATTCCAGCAACATCATCAACAAACTTTTTATCCTTCTGCTTTTGGACACCGTTCGTCTCTTAAAATGAGAAGGGTTCAAGGCCATAGTCTGCCACGCTGGCCAACTGTGGGTTGGTAGATTTCGTACACCTTAGCCTGATGAATAGCACTAAATTATTAAAATGAATGATTTTACTGCATTGTTACAACCTCTGCATACTCCACGAGGGAGCTGGCGTGACGATATAATAATTATATTACTTCATGATGATTTCAATTACGATGAGCTATCATCAATATACATAGCTACATCCCACGACGAACAAGAACATCTCAGATAACATATCAATATCTCTCCCTCTGTCTCTCTCTCCCCTTATCAGGTATCATTGAAAGTTTGAATAGATTACATTGTTAACAATGTCACTGGTTCAACTCGCATGCAACCATATTAGGTATATCGGTCAATACGGATAAAAATACACAGTTTTTTATTCATTTACATGTTTATCTGTTAACGAGATGTTAAAGTTGACCAATCGTTAAGGCTTAAACGTTATCACAAGTTTAAAATATAACGAATGAAAATATCAAACGATAACTGTATTCTACGTATATATTTGTTTCATTCTCTTAGATGATTGAAGTCTGTCAACCACCACTTGGCGAACGTGTCAGATGAATAACCCTTCTCATTCGGAGATGAGACTCGAACTCAACAGTGGAAGTAAAAAGAACTGACGATGGCGTAACATAGGTACCTACATGTTTCTTTATGAGTAGGTACAAAGAAAAATCAGCGGATATCTACTACGATAATATAAAATCTGTATGAGTCTCTATCCATTTCTATTTCTATAAACATTTGTTTAAAGAATATACATTATAAGTTAATAACGTTTAGATTGGCGTATGTCTGTAGTTCTCCATTCTGTAACTGGTAGATCGTGGAATGGGTTCTTACGGGCAGCAGCGTGGGCAGTGTGAGATGCCGCGCTCTGCACATCCCAACTCGCGTGCCCATTGTGGGGATAATGCCCAGAATTCCTCAAGGGAGGCCTATGTTCGGCAGCAGACATAGATAGACTGATGATGAGGATGATCTTTCTAGCTTGAGTGTTAGTTTCATTCAAGCAATCCAATGTTTACTTACGCTCATCCAGATGAAGGTTCTCGTGAGCAAATAGGCCAAATACTAGCTGATAGAGAAGTCGGAAGTTCTGAAACGGGAGTGCTAATATAAAAAGAATATTGAATACAGAAGGAGCGTATCAGATCTATAAGGTAAGAAATATTTGGTGTTCGGTGCTCGCTGCATACTCTGTAAGGGACCTGGTGTGACAATATTTTAATAATTATACGTAATAATTCGAGAATTCATCTGTGTGTATACACAACTCTCGCCGCGCCCGTGCATTCGCCCGTGTGTATACGGAGCAGCGAACGAAGTATTTGGCAGTAAGCAGCTATTAATATCGTAAGTCGTACAGAAATAGAGTTGTTTATTAAAACAATGTTTTCGTCTAAGGTCGTTGTGAATGTTTGTTTATTTACAATTGATGCGAACTGTGTATATACATGTATACATACATGCATGTATACATGTACCTATAAAAACTATTGTTTATGTACATGTATATAAACAATAGTACGTTGTCTGTATCGCGAGTGTCGCTCCGGCTGTATGGAAACTATACTTGGGTCTAATTATAGTGCGTTCGTTTTAACAGTGTTGCTATGCTCTCGAGCTACTTGAACCGTGTCTGCTTCCTCTTGTACTATCCATTAGATTATTTATGATTATACATTATATTGTGCGTGTGGCCAACGGAATCGTTAGGGCGTTTAGCTCCCTGAATAAATACAGACGTTGGTAAGAAGACGCGGGAGCTACTGATATGTAAGGGTCTCAAAGCATGGCGGAGTGTTCCTTACTATCAGTTTACTTAAGAAATAAATGTGTGTCAATGTTTAATTGGTACGGATATCTTTGATTGCGTCCTGCAAGCTGCTAAGAAGAAAAAAATTGCATAGCTGTGAAGACGGAAATATATCAATCAGCCTTCAACTTTAAACTTCCGGTAGTTTTGTTACGATCAACACGTCCTAGCAACAAATAAATATTTAACGGTATTAATTAGAGCGAACGCGGCTTATCGGTTAATTGGTTTGCCAATAACAATTAACGCTCGTAATAATATTATGAGAGCGTTTACGATTCATGCGACCGCAAACGAGCCAGACGCGCGCGCTCCGCCGGTATCCACTATCAATGGTGCACACGGTAAAAGTTATGACAACAATAATGCGTTATAAAACTAGCGGCGACGACGAAAAACGACTCCAGTTCGCTCGCGAACCGCGCAAGGTCAAGTACACGCAGGCTCTTTCGAAAACAGTCGACCGGCAGCTACAACTGTGATGTGACAACGGCATTGTGATCGGAACACAAGAACTGTTTAAAAAAAAAGACAATTTTTTTTACATTTCAAATCTGGAACGTCGATTTTAAAACCAATAGAATTTAGCGCGCTCCCGTTCCAAATTTAAATCGCGATTCTGTCCGCCCGGAGTTCTCCTGCGTAAATATTGTGTTAAAAATATTAAGAAAATTGTAGTTGGAACGCTCCAATTTTCACTATTTATTAATGAAACACGCATTAAATTGTGATATTATAGTTTAAAAAAGCATCAAGTTGGGGTCCCAGGCCGAAAAATATACAGAGTAAGTAGCATTTCCAATAATTATTATTTTATGTTACTAAATAGATTTAATTTTTTTTACTTTAAATATTATAATAAAACTTGAAAGTTTATTATTGCTCTTCAAGATGGAACAGATATTTGTAACAAAAACTATTACTCCGAAAAAAATATTTTATTTATAACTTTTTAATAAGTTTTCACTAAAAATATAATCACAGACAGCTTGTTATCGAGTTTTCACAAACACGTAATAAATCCGGTAGATCCCTAATAATTAATTATACAAAAATTTTCAGAGAGCAATGTAATGAAGCTTTTTGTGTTTTTGATATGAGAATTTTATATAGTCTTTGCTTGAAATAAACGAAATCCACGTAGATATCATTTATAAATCCTTTATTTATTATAATCATTATTATTTAATGAAAAACAATTATTACTTAATTTTGAATAACTTTACGTCGCATTAATTATATACTATAAAACTACATTTATAAGCATTTCTTATAATAATAACAATCTAAGTGTATAACGTACACACACAATTTGATTAATCTTAAACGTTAATTACTGTAACATCTGTTCTATAAAAATATACATATATTTCAAAACCATTGTAATAACATAATGCTTGAGTTTTTAAAATATATGGATAATATTATTTTGATAAGTAAATTAAAGTAAAGGTCAAACCAATAATTATCTAATAAAATTAAAAGGGTTCAATTTTGTTTTTAAAATATAATACTGTCCATTTAAATTGGGAATGATTTTACAGGCAACTAAATACAATAAAAATTCTAGTATTCTTCTAATTTATTCTTCTAATAGATTAAAGTATCGTGTCATACACACTGTGTACTCTATTGTTACATACAATACATACATATTATGCATGCATACGTACATGTATCTGTTATCGCACAGACTCTACGCACTCTGACTTGACGCACAGCTGATTGTCAGACGAGACGCCGTGCGTGCGGTACACGCAACACGCATATTTCACGCATTATGCAAAGTTTCATCACCATCATCGATACTTGTCTCAAAACAAGCTGTGAAGGGTTAAAGCCATAAAGTGAAGATTATGGATAAGACATTATATTAATTATTATCTACTTTTGCGTGTTAGAAGTAAGATTATCATTACAGTTTGTGTCTTTTGTTGTGTTGTATTTAAGTGAATAGAGCAGTCAGTGGACAAAGAGTAAGATTATATTAGTTAATATAATTTTATAGCATTTTTTTAAAATACTAAGTACGATTATTAGGCATTATATTTTCAATTGTAAGGTAAGCAGTCAGCGTACTAAAGGAACTTAAAATTATTAAATCTAGACCATTAACGCATTTGAGCAAGTATTCAGTCATTGTATTACGCAGACCAGGGCCTTATGAAAGGGAATTTATGAACCAAAATACAGTCAATAATAATTCAGAGTGCAATCTCCATCTGCGACAACTGTTTAAATTATTTGTTTTATTTTTCCTTTTTCACAAAATCCACGACCTTCGGAACATTCAACAGTTTTAAATATATAGTATAAAAAAATAATGCAACAAAGGGTTCATTATGGTCACCGGTGCGAATCTAGGTCTATTGTTGATAACCAGAAATTCTCTTGTAGCTACATTCAAAATAGATGAATGACTTAATGAGAGCGGCTATTGGAGTAAGGTTAAATATCACTCTCTGTGACGGCGAAGGAAAACATCGTGAGGAAATCTTTAATTTAGACTTCTACATTACCTAATGACAATTGCATGGCATTTTGTTAAAAAAGAAATAAATTTGGTTTTCTCCCATAGAAAGTGTCCATGGAAAGGGCCTAACATGAAGGGCTTAACATTAAGTTAAAAAAATTATATCGGTCGTATGATCACGTTCATAGTCGATGCAAAAAATTGGTATTCGATGTTGGGGGTTTTTAATTTATCGCAAAACTTCTATATGGATATCATATTATATAGGAACTGTAACATTAATCAAGTACCTACGCATTATTAAATAATTATTACGATTATACACAAAAACTGTACCGGTAGTTCATAATTGGTGACCACTTAAGCACAGACCTATTAAAACCGTCAGATTATTGTTCATTTCCTAAGTGTATGCATGTCCATGTACTCATATATAATTTTACTTTTTCTGTTCTCTTTCAATTGAAGGAATAATAAGTAAATCTTAGATTTGGAATCTGACAAACAAAATTCTTATGTTGAAAAAATAAACTCATGCTATAAAGGCTCTCTTCTAAACAGAGGAAGAGGAAGAGGAAATAGGATAACCAACGAGCTACCAATGAATTCACAACACTGGATACTATTGTTCATAGTTTTTGTCATGAAATCTTAGCTATTATATAAAAAAAAACTATAGGGTAATAATCGTAATAAAAAATCGATTATAATAATCGATAATCCTTTGGGTACAATCGTCACTATACTGGTGTATTGTGTAAACTATTCGATTTCCGGTCGGGCACAAGTGAATTATGAACTTAATTACATGTAAAACATATTTCACGCCTGGTACTTTGTCCTGTAACACACATTTGTTGAGCATGGATATTATTATAACGCGGAGCTTTAGACAGGTGAGACACAGTTTAGTAACCAAATCAATTATCTTACTCCTCTGCCTACCTCTTCAGGGATTACAAGCGTGATGTTACTTTTAATACATTCTGTTTCATTATAATAACGAGAATCAACCACCTGAGATTTACTCCGAAGGTGACGTTGGTGAGACTACCACTATTTTATACCGGACCGCACTCTATTTTTCGACCTCACAGACCTTTCGTTACCTGTTGCAGCCTCCTTTACAGCCTCCTCGTGAACTATAATCAATTTTTTTTTTTCAACCCTTTACAATTCCACTGTTGGAATACGGGTCTCCTCTCATATTGAGAGGGTTAAGGCCTTAGTCTGCCACGCTGGACAAGTGCGAGTTGTCTGGAGGGTTAAGACCCTGAAATAAGATATTTTGTACAGATTGTTTTCAACAACCACAGCGTACAATTAATGTATTCAATACAATTATTCGTTTATAAAGCTTTGATATTGACATAATGTCCTGTTGTATCCATCGGAGTACATTCCAGCAAGCGCCTGTATAAGAATATTAAACGTATTATTTTACTTCTAAATAAGTACATATAATTCTTATATGCCAAACCAATGTAATTCTAATTACACTCTCTGAATGCCAAAAACAAAAGCTGTATAATAAGGTAGGCACACTAATCAGATAAAGAAGTGATTAGTAGTAAATAGAAAAGGAACGAGTGTTTATGATTTTTATATGTAACAAAAAATTATTCCACAGAAACGGTAAAATTTTCTTTGTCGTCAAACAAATGTGGTAAAGTCTACGACACACTAACCTACTTGTGATACGCATATAAGTTCAAAGGAAAGCTCGCGTATGGTTAACACAAGAATTTAAATACACCTTGAAGTGTAATTTTTCTCTGGCTTTGTTACATTGGTTACTGGTAAAGCAACACGGGAAATTGGTCTTTGTTTATGAAAATGTTAAAATGATCCATACTAAACCAGTTCTGTTACTGTTTGTAAGGAAAGGGTGATTTTTTGCTCACTAAATATGGTTTGTTGACATAATACTAAGACGTACAGTAAAGGTAAGATAAGGTCCTTTAGCATTACTCTAATGTAAAATTACAACGCTAAGTTTTATACTTTTATAACAAAACTTCACGCCTGTAATCCCCGAGGACGTAGGCAGAGGAATATAGAACACTCCCACGTTTCACCGGTTAGGTTTACGTCCCGCTATGGAATATCTGGTGAGCCTATTGCCATGTATCGGGCACATATCCAGACACCGAACCACTACTAGAAAATCTAAATTAGTAAATGTTGTAGTGTTCAACCCGGGAGTCAAACCCGAGACCTGCCGATCGGCAATCGCACTTGCAACCAACATGACCAGCGAGGCAGGAGGTAAGGCAGTTATATTTTTATGAATGAAATAATTTCACTACGAAAACAATAAACCAATAAATTTCAGTAATACTGCTTTATTAGCAAATTTCAAAAATAAACACATGAATTTAATAAAAAATTAATTTAATAGTTTTAAGTAACATTGTTACTTCAGACACAATTTGAAAACAAGATATTTATACCAATCACAAATAGAGTAAATTAAACTATAGGTATCGTATTTGTAGAGAATGTTTTGAAAAAGTGTGATTCAAATGTAATTTACTAATACAGTAGTTATATTTTTAATTTATAGTAGTTATATATTACATATAGTTATATTTTTAATTTAACGGTACAGTAGTTATATAGTTAGTATATTTTAATTTCCGCCAAGCAACAATAATTTTTTTTCCAGTAAAATATCACCTCGAGAGTCCCTTTATGCAGTGTCCCATATACCGAAATGTTCCCGTTTTATTAGCTCTTAAGAACACGCAGTAAGAAAAATGGGGGCGTACGAAAATAATGATAAAAAGGCAGTTGCTTAAAGTGATTTCGAGAACCGTTAGATAAACTGAGTTATTTTATTCTGTAAATAAAATTCCAAGTACACTTCGGTTAATAGTTCTTTCTCAAGTTTTTTGTGGCGACTATTCATATAAAATGCGCGCTTTAAGTTTTAGCTCGTAAAATTTTAAGGTCTGTAAACTAAGAGTTACCGTCGCCGGGTACCTATACCTATATCGAAAATGTTAATAAATAAAACTTTATTAAGTCAACGCACTACTATAAGGCTTACTCTGATATTAAACTGATATTAATATGTAATAAATAATATAACATCACGTCTGTTTTTCCCCGAAGGAGTAGGCAGGGGAGTGTAGTGCTCCAACTTTTTATCAGTGATTATATACCTACGTACCATGCAAATAATAGAGTATGAGCCTATTGCCACACACTTTGCACAAATCCAGACTCCGTGCTATTATTAGAAATTTTCAGATAGAAAAACACAGCTATACTTTGCCGGTGATGGTGATCGAATCCAGTACCTCTTGTTCAACAATCCGGCTTGCAACCACTAAACTATTGACGTAATGTACTCGTAAGTAGATATAAATCAAATTTAATTTACTGAATTGTAATCCACTTAAATATGCGCAGTAATTATAATTAATTGGGTAATAGATGTATTAGATTGGTGACAACTATTGTGGAGATATGCAAACAATTTAGAGATGTCTGACTGTCTGGAAATCGATACATATACGTACTTGTATCCACGTATATACAACTAGATAGTTATACTGATCTGGCAACTCATAGTAGGCACCATAATGTTACGTTTGTAATAATGTTTTTCCCGTCCGTAAGCAGTATAAACCAGTTTGCCCAGAAACAAAATGTCGTATTAACAATGATTATCAGCACCAAGCCTTTCATTCTATTACTAATGGACATTGCTCTCTTCTCAGAATTACAAGGTTAAAGACAACAGATCTGCTATGCTAGTCAATACTGGTTTGACAGACTTTACACACCTTAGAGAGCTCTATGGAGGACTCTATGGTGACCTCTATGGAGAACTCGATGATGACCTTTATGGAGACTCTACTTCGTATGTTTGTATCAGTACAGCAAGATATATTTATTGTTCAAACGCACCTTTTTCTAAAATGTTATACCCACCAGACCTTGAACCCAGGTCACCCTTGGATGGGAAGACTGAGTTCTAAACCTATCGTATAAATCTGAATCGTAAGAATTTGAAATTAATAAAAGTTTTTGACAGTGACGCTTAAGAAATGACGGCGAAATACACTTTGTAAAGGATTAATATTAAATTATATTTTATAAAAGAATCTTATTAAGTTTTATTTGTTTCTGCACAATATCACTGTGGAATTGTATATAGAATGCAAAATGTTCGTCACGAGCGAGTCGGGTCTGAGCACGTAAAATGAAACTGAGTGATATTGCTAAAGTTTTAACTAAAGTTAAAATTGTCGCTGAGCCGTAGGATTGTAGTGACGGTGGAAACTCTGTTCTGAGGTTAGTTTGATACGGATACTTTTCTTTCTCAATTTATATTAAATGAATAGTACGAATCCTCCTCTTGATTCACTTTATATTGTTATTTATTTCGAATTTACTGGAAGGAATATTTTTAACGCCGTACAAATCTCCTGTATCTGTGTATATCACTTATGTTTATGAGTATACTACGTGCCGTTGTCATCATTTAGGTTTATCTGTAAAAGGATTCCAATAGACGTTAAATACTCTCTTATATGTCTTATATACTAAACGAATGAATAAAAAACAAATCTCTTATTAACATAGACTACTTGTTATTTATTACTTTTACTTCTGACACAATCGAGAGCTTTAGTTGCCTTATGATGGATAAACGCGGCTAGTAATATATTATATTTGAAACGTATTTTTTGTTTATATATTTTATATAGCCTGGTGGTCTAATTAACAATTAGTGATCTTTATTCAGTTGTGATCTAACTTCAATCAGCGGGAGCTCTCAAACAAGGATTTCTCATACATCCGGAAATAGTCGAGCTCTACTCAAAAAACATGTGAGCCGGTACATAACAATCAAACTTATTAAAAGTATTTTAAATATATATATTGGGTGTAGTTATGGACAATAACCCATAAGTATTGGTTGTAATGACACTAAAATAGATCAAGAATCGATACTGTTCAAGAGCAATAGTAATAAAATAGATGA
>DWDT01001437.1:0-15941 GCA_018245595.1 Microceris scylla | reverse complement strand
TATATAAAAGTAGAAAAAAATGACAGGTTGCCCACCCCCTTGGGGATTACCAGCGTGATGATACGATTTTTAGCAGTCTCGTGGCTCTTGCAAATTACTGAATTAAATGATATAAATTAAGAAATTTTCAAATCACACTGCCTTAGACCGCCATATCTAAACACAAATCAGGCTGATATTCTACCACAAATCAATCAAACGTGCATTTTAGCTATTAAAAACTATTGGAACTCCTCATAATTCATGTTAACCAGCAAATAACGTTATTGCTGCTTTGCAGCAAAATTAGTGTTCACTCCTAAATTATCAGTGTTAATATTTTTTAAGGACTGTATGGACTCTTTGTGTTTTTATATAAAAGGGCACATATCATAATTGCTGCTTAACAGCAAAATATAATTCAGTCCGAAAAAAAATGTAAACATTCCCTTATGGGAATTATTTAATACATCGTGTTGTATATTACAAAAACAATGTAATTGCTGCTTAGCAAAACATAGAACTTAATCAGCTTCATAAATATTGCATCTAGAAAAATTACTATGTAACTATAATTTTGTGTATTATATTCAACCGTGTCTACTGCATACATAGTATTGTAACACACATTGTTTCATAATATGTGTGCAGATGGCCAATATTAGCTTTAATAAGGAGATTGAACGAACTTTTTGTTGCTCATCTGTAAAGTTTTGTCCACACTGTTGTTATCAGCACTGTCAAATTATTTTTTTTAACAGCTGTAAATTAATATTGACTTAATAGTATCTGCTGTTGACTCAACATTATTTGATGTTGACTCAACTGTGTTTGATGATCAGTCTGATAAATTTTAATTTTTACAATGTTGTTTTTTTGTTTAATTGTAGAAATGTTTAATTACAATAGGAATGTCTTCACATTCCGACTGTAAACTTCGTAAACTCTTTTTATAGATTTTAACAATAGGCATACATACATATTTGTATGTACGAGTATGTAGAAGAAAAGCTTATGATTCTTTATTAATATGTTACATACTAGAAGTTGCTAATCTTTGTCTACTTTATTTTACACATATACGTGAGAGAATTGAAAATAGTTCGCGCCTAATTGAGTAATGAAATGTATTAGTTAAAACTGAAATTATTTGAAATCTAATGCAATATACATACGTGATACAACATGAACATTTCATCAAGATACGAGTTGTAATGCAGATGGTATTAATGAATCAATACAAAACATATGAACTGTGTATTATTAAAAATTTAACGTTACTGGTAAACTAATATTGGCCAACCTGACAGACTATGCTATTGTGCCATACTAGTTAGACACTTTCGTTAAACATTATAACTATAAAATGGATTGATGATCCTGAAGACAAACGAAAGCATAAGGACCCCAATAAGATTTCAATGTCAATATTCCTTTACTAACCCCATCAGTAAACTCAGTTATTGCTTACTGCTAACTCTTAATACCTACACTAAAATGAGGAAAGTTCTAGAAAACTCTATATACATATTACGGTGTCCTTGCGAATATACGTGAACGAAGCCTTAAAAAGATTCCAGATCCGGTATTTTATTGCAGCCTAAGCTCATAATCGATGTTACGTTTAAGGTATGATATGTTGGTATATATTATTGAGATTATGTAACTTTAAACGGCTCGTTCGATTTTTTGTTCCGTTACATCCGGGGCATGTTTGAAAACAAACAATTCGAAAGTGTTCGAACCAATTTTTATACAACGTTACATCTGATGTATAATATGTTCCGTGTAATGTTTGTAACGTTACATCTGGTATATGCAAGACATATGGGTGTATTTTATATGTTAAATGTATACTTAGATTTCAAATTAAAATTACCTATACACTCCATATGTACGTGAATAAAATATGCATATACATACATACATATATTATGTGTAATAAAACTGTAACTGATCACTGTCTGTACATGGAAAATATATGTATTTAAAAATTCATAATGGGGGGCCTTTATATACGCAAGAGAACCCAAAACAAGGTTTTTTCATTTTGGTTCCTTTGTCTGTATGTCTGTATGTTTGTGCACGCTAATCTCAGAAACGGCTTATCCGATTTGAATGCAGTTTTGAGGATTTTATTATGATACTTGACATTTAGAGTTATTTCATTTAAATCAGTTAACAATAAAGAAGTTATGTCAATTTATGTCAATAATCACAAATAATAATCTGTACCAAGAAAAATAGAGTTTAAATCTATATGATCAATCATAACATCATCATATTAAATAGGGTTATTTGTAGGCTGTAAAGTTAGGTTAGGTTAGCCCGTATGAAGTCGCGGGCACTTCTAGTAAATAATAAACTCACAATAACTTTGAGAATTTCAGTTTGGAAAAATCCAATAACACTTTAAATAACCCGCGTAACGAACCTTATCCAGCTGTCACACTTATCCAGCATCAGCAGCAGGACATCTTATCCAGCTGTCACACTTGCAACGAGAGGACCAAAAAGACAATAAACTATGTATATAAATAAAACTCCCCATATTATGACTTAATATATACATATATAAATGCACATACTGTGTGGAATGCAATAGACAATGGATAGAAGTCTGTTCGGTAGTTTTTGTCAATATATTAATGAGATGCTGGTGCATATGTAATGAGCATATAACAAATGTATTATTTTGCACTGTGTACCTACTGTAGTATTATGTTGTTGTTAGAACGTCGGTATTAAACTCGCGGGCGTCTATTGTCTGGTAAACGCAACAATGGCTCTATCGCTATTGATGGAACAATAACGGGTGGATACGGATTAGCTGATGCATAGGATAATGCAATGTTAGACAGATGGTAAAAAATATTAATTATTGTACTTATAAATTATTTATTATTGAACCGCCTCCTTGGTCGAGTAGTTCCAAGCGCGACCGCTGATCTAAAGGTTCTGGGCTCAAATCCCGGGTCGACTACTATCGGATTTCTCTGCTTTAGATTTTCTAGTCGAAGTTTCTAGTGGTGTATGGCAAGAGGCCCACCACCTAAGCCATGGGACGTAAACGTAACTAGTGAAACGTGGGAGTGTGCTACACTCCTCTGCCTACATCCTCTAGGATTAAACGCGTGATGTTTAGTTATTTATTATGAAATAACTAACTTGAAATCTCTCCAGGCACGTTCAATTGGTTATTCATTCATTCATTATCAGCCTACTCCCGTCAAGGTTATTAGACAAAACCTAATTTCTAATAACTAGATTAGATATACTGGGTATCCTACAGTCGCATCCCAGGCACCCACTCTAAGTTTACACTATAATATCTACTATAAAATTTAACTTATGTTTAACTTGCTGCAAGGTGAAAGAAAATATCATAAAAAAAATTACAAGTCTCAAAGTTAAATAGAATATTCTCAAAGAAGAAATATGTCAATCTGTATTTGGTCAACGTGGCAGGCTATAGCCTTAAGCCTTTTTGTGCTGAGACGAGACTGTGCCCAACAGTGGAAAGATAAACGGGTTGATGGTAATGATATTATAATTCCTGATTTTTTTTTTCGCAAAAAAATTAAATCTCAGCGAAACATATTATTAACAGTGATCGTCGATATCATGCTTCGAATAAATTTAAGAATAAATATGTGAACGCTTTTTACAACATTTTTAATGAGAATGCAGTTATAGAAAAGCTTGGGAACTGAAAGAATGATTTGTATTTAGATTTATCGAATTAGTAATACGAGTACCTATGTATGTATGTCATTATCAACATTAGCCTTCTCAGTTCAATGCTGGAAGTAAACTTTCCTTGGTAAAGGGGGTTTTGTCCATAATTCCACACTGGGCTTACGAATTCGGCTAAGAATCTATGCATATATGCAAAATATACTAAGCTCCTTATTGCCAACAGAATGATGTAAAGATTTCTGGTCGATTTGTCTCCATGAAACGTTTATATGTGTGTGTAACCTCTGTTTAGTTATTACTCTATAGCACAACAATAACGTTGTATTTGGGAACAATGACTAATACTAACTAAACGAGATGATATTTTAAGACAATTTTTTGTATTGATGTAAAAAAGCAATTATTGTATGTAAAGATTAATACGAGTATATTTTTAATACTCGGTGCTCGCTGTTTACCCCATAACAAGCCCAGCGTAGCGAAACAATAAAAATAATAATGACTTAATTAAAATCATATTTCATCAAAGATTACATGTGTACCAACGTGTAATTTATAAGAGGCTTATAAAAACCGTACGGCCTTGTTTTTGAATAATTAATACACCGTGAAATCGTAAGAAAAAGTTGTAAAACTCACTCGGATTTTTACAACATCTCATCAAAATGTAATTCAGTTCACTATTCATTAATTGTGAAATGATATGCATTCTATTCTATCGAAATCTTGATTGATTCTACTGACGGCCAATTGGTTAAGTGGTTAACGAGTCCGATGGCTGAATCATGGGTCCTGGAATCCCATCTGGATTCAATTTAAAATCCGGATTCAAATATTTGTGGCTTGAGCACAAAACCGTTTCTTCTATATCTGATTATCAGACAAACTTCAAATGAAATCTGTTGTATTAGTTCAACAGAGATCCAATATCAATATAAGAGTCATGGAAAATATGGTTTTTATAAATTTAACTTGTCAAAAAAAGACATAATACTGGATTAGTCACCAACGTGTTGCCGGCTTTAAAGGCTCTTTACACGCATTTAAACAACCCCGTGTAATATCGCTCCGGTAATACCTCAGTTTAATTTTATGTCTGCGATCAAATACTCGTATATACAAATTCGTTGTATAGAAGAAACAGGTCGGATCGATATGAATGGAGATATTCGGGGCTTCATGCTCTATCGTTACCCCTAAAGACACCTGGATCGATGACGACATAATAATAATAACAAAGGTCATTGAACCCAATGATTCTGACGTTAGAAAAAAGCAAAACATACAAGTTCATAATCAATTTATTATAAAGATATAGGTCTGTACATTTTAATACTAATTGTAAATAATGGCACGTGGTTTAGATGCGGTAGGGGCGGTAGACGGGGGCGAAGGGGCGCGGCGCGGGGAAGGTGCGCGCGGCGACTACACCGGAGTCGCTGTATTTGCCAGCGTGGTAGCTACCTGCAAGAAAACATTTATAATATTATATATACATTAATAAACAACACATCAATATATTTAGGCTTGACCATTTGATCTCAAGCTAGTCAAGGCCTGTGACGTAACCAGGCGACAGCAAACTGAATATTTATATGTACGTAAAAATATTCACCCAGACACAGATAAAATACTCAACTCGTTGATTTGTAAGCAATGTTATTAGAATAATATTTAAATATTCTTTTGTTAATTTAACGTTTGCTCGTTTGTCGATTGTAATTTGCGTCGCATTCATTCATAGAAGACGACGCAAATATGATTTTTTAAATTAAAGTTTCATAGCAATCACTTGCCCCGAAAAAGATATGTATTTATTATATTATTATCATCATTTTTTTCATTAATTTTAATATTTTCGTCATATCTCATACATTTTTTAATATTCTCCATCGCTTATTATAAAATTATTTTTCATCTCATAGCACTCCCGATATCTGCCGAAAACACTAATAAAGTCTAATAATTATAGTAATGAAACGAAGAAAATGATAATGAGCTCTAATGAATTGGCAATTAAATTCATTATTCAAAATACTACGTATATTTCGATAATAAAGTCTTCAATTATCATTATTATAATGATACACCTGTGCGCTGACCTCCGTAACGCCTCCTCTACTCATATTTATTTAATTTTTTCTCATGTTACTACCTACAACAAACTGATTAACAAAGCGTAGGCATAAATATATTAATCCACACCATACTACATACATTCACGACTGCAATCTCCGAAAAGGTTGACTGAGGAGTATATTACACACCGATGTTTCCCCAGTTATGTATACGTACCACAATTAAATAGGTAGTGAGCCTCTACACACCAGGCATAGATTTAGACTTCAAACCACTGCTAGATATTTCTACTAGAACATCTAAATTAGAAAAATCTAAGACCTGTGGCCCGGGATTCGAACCCAGAACCTCTCGATAAGCAGTCGCGTTTTACTACCACTCGACAGAAAAGGCATCAAGATTTATAACATTATTGTATTACATGACCAGGTTGCAAATACTTATATAAAAATGCATGATGCGTACCTAATATACGTACGAATTTTAATATAATTTGATGGTCGATCAATCAAAATGTTGATAGAATGGGGCCAGTAAACTGATTGAATAACTAAACTGTGCAATTATGTCTTCGGTTATCAATAACAAAGTGGCGTCATTGACTTAGTGTCATAATATTATTAACAACCTCTAGTCTAGGTCACACTAAGCACCATTTGCCCTTAAGTGCGATTTACATTTGAAAACAGTTTGTTTACTATATTATTCGTTGCTAATGATAATATCCCAGGAATGATCAGGTCAGGTAATTGCAGCTAATCATTTTTATTTGCACGTAATATTATTTCAAATTAACACATTATGGAAAATCATTTTTGTAAGCAAGTTTAATACCATGTAAATTCAGTTTGGAATTATTTTAAGGTGTTTGAGATTGGAAAAAATTGGAATATCATATTACATTCCAAAAAAACACTTTTACTATTAAAATATTATTTATGGAATACGTTTCGCAATAATTATGTGTATAGATAAACGTACCCATTTTTTACTATTTCCAATAACCCCGGTAGCTCTATAAACGCACCCTATAGTACAATTTACTTGCACATCATCAATCTAAGCGTGCCGGTTGCTAAGCAACGGCTGAGGTAAACTTATTATAATTACAATAGATGTAATTGCAATATGGTGGCATCCTGACATATGATTTATTATTGCTGATCAAAGTTAAAGGTGTGATCTAATACCGAACAGAAGAAACTTTACGTGTTATTAAGTTGCAAAGTTATGTAGATTTAATATTATACTGAACTAGTTTTGTCATCAAGTTACATTTCAATATTTGTAATTATGGATATTATCATTATATCACCACGCCAGATCAGATCCCTTACGAGGTAAGCAGAGAGCTGAAAATGCCAAACTTATATATACATATGTATTTACTGTAATATTTCAACTCACGTATATATTTTTATGTGAGTTTTCATTCACAGTAAACAGTAATAGTGACCATTTTCGATTTACGCTTGTCAATAGATCAACTCGTCAATAGACCAGCGGCTTAATATGTTGTCAGCTTGCAGGTTGTCAAAGCCAGGTTACCGTTAATGGGTAATTTATTATGTGTTATATCGATGTTCTCAAATGTTAATAACTTCGCAGGGTTTCTGTATTTTGAGGGACTTTGGCAAACTATGTGTCTTGGGAAATGTTTAGATTTTCCCGTGTAATCTGACATTTTACGTTCCTGTACTAATTTCATTTGTTAGTAATAGTCTGTCATCACATCAAATGCGTTACGGGGTCGGCAGAGAGCACCAAATCCTAACAGACTTGACGTGTTTTTACATTTATCACTCTCTAAATACACTCATGTCGGTTTCGGGCAGTAAAAGCTTAGTAAGTAAGTCACAAATGTCTAAGATTTTTGAATGCATTGAGTTATAATTTCATATAGTTTTAAATATCTGTTTACATATAGTTCCTACATTGCATATGTTTGAAGCTCTGATTGTTCCAATACTACATCAGAAAACGAACTTACCATCATCGAAGATTCCACTGGCTTCGTCCCTGGCATTCTCCTGCAAGGCTCTCGCGATAGCCTCGGGGATGGGGGGCGGCGTGGGAATGTGGGCGCCCTGGGCCTGGAAGCCGTTCACGTCAGCAGTGTATCTGACGCTGTAGACCTGGCCATCGTCACCGGTGTAAGCGAAGGCACCCTGCGCTTGGATGCCGTTGGCCTCACGACCGGTCTCCTCGGCTTGGATGCCTGGAAATAATTTTATTTGTATATCATCTTTTATCCATAAACGCCCAATGACTGATTTAGCTTTGCAGTATTTCGGTTTAATTCTATCAAACAAAAGATAAGATAGCTATATCTTTGTAATTGAAAGATTACAAATACGTTTTGTAGTTCGGTGGTATACTAATAATAATAATAACAGATTACATTGTAGTGTCATTTAAGATCTTATTTAAACTATAACCCATATACCTACAACTCTGAAGTCACAGTTATAACTCTAAGCCATTAAACTGTGACAATTCTCTTAGAAAATTAAAATATATCCACATAAGAAAAATAAACCGATTTTAAATTATAATACAACATCACGCCTTTAATCGATAAAGATAGGGGCAAAGGAGTGTAATACATTTCCACGTTTCACAAGTTACGTTTACGTTCCACATGGATAGTTAGTGCGTATATCGCCATACATGGGATACATATCTAGACTCTGGACCAAGGACCAAAATCCAGTAGTACCCGACCCGGGATTTGAACGCGAGACCTCTCGATCAGCAGTCGCGCTTGCAACCACTTAGTAAAATTAAAATTATAATTCCATTTCATTTTATAAAGAACATTGGTCATTAACCTTTCAGCGAATACAAACAACGAGATAATGTAAGACAGATTTCTTAAAACATTTAAGTTAAATTCAATATGACCTTAGCCGAAATTCAATCAACATTCCCAAATCACTTCATACAGGAAACGTACGTGAACTATTAACATTGTGTTCTTCATACCGATGTACCAAATGTCTCAGGAACCTTGACTTTATAGCAGATGCATTACAAAAATACTTGTAGGTTAGTAGATGGATCCTATGACTTTTATTCAATATTGGGTGCGCCGCGGAATTGGGTAACAATGTACAAAGTTTACACGTTATTTTTAAATTGGTTCTAGAACATCATGATTCCAATTTCAAAATGATATTGATTTATATTCGAGAGTAAGAATGTGAAATAGCAAATGTGACATGATTACATTTTGAAATTGTGTTAATATTAATTTTAAATGATCTTTGACATCTTGAAATAAATATATTGAGCTTACGAAATTAAATTTAAAAAAGATTGTTATATTTTTAAATTGCATTTGGTTACGTTTAACACATATCTAGTATACTGCATATTTAACATACTGCATGTTTAATACACTGCATATTTAACATACTGTACCTATATTTAATATACTGCATGTTTAATGTACTGCATATTTATTGTACTGCATGTTTGATGTACTGCAGATTTATTGTACTGCATGTTTGATGTACTGCAGATTTATTGTACTGCATGTTTGATGTACTGCATATTTAATGTACTGCATGTTTGATGTACTGCATATTTATTGTACTGCATGTTTGATGTACTGCATATTTAATGTACTGCATGTTTGATGTACTGCATATTTAATGTACTGCATGTTTGATGTATTGCAAAATATTGAATAGACATGCAAGCTCCATAACATTAAATCTGTCAATTAAATTACTATGGGTAATTATCCGTAACATTTAATCGTAGATCTCATAAATCACCACCATTAGGAAAACCATACTCACAGCCCCAAACTCTACATTGTGTCTCTATATACACATATGTTACGAAAGCCGACAGATAGATGTGTATCGACATTCGTATTTATTAGACAATTATTCGAAAAAAATCAAGTCATGGTGTGGCCAAACGACTTTATTACGACACAGTAGAGGCTACGAATTTGCTACATATGTATAAATAACGCATCATTCTGACTTTTATTGACGCCGTTACAAATCGTTATAATGAGGCTTACGCACATTCCGTCCACTTTGTCTACACGGATACGACATTTACTTGTTTAATGTTATTCCATTAATGATTATTGTAAGTCGTATTTAGTTAAATATTAAAAGCGTTAAAGTTCTACGCAGTTAGCTGGCAGTTGGATTTTTTAAGGTATGTCAGGCTATACTATTATTGTACCTATAAGAAATATAATAAATTGAGAAACACTAAAATACACGACATTTTCTAAAATCAAATTTTTGTTTGATCTTCGAATTTCTTAACCGTAAATTGTGACTAAATTTTAATTCTGATATTTTTACTTCTGCTTTTACTGATGACAACGGAAGGATTCAAAATGTTTATATATAAGCTAAGTAAGCAAAGTATCTGGCCTACAATAATAGAGTAAGACGATATTAAAAAAGTTAGTTTAACCGCAATTATATCGTTCGCTTATGTAGTATCGTGCACAGGCAGTGGGTAAGCGTCTTAACTATTATTAGTTATAATGGATTATGGTAAATTTCGTATATGGCGTGGTTTGAGTAAAATTTATGTGTTTATAAAATGTAAATTAACAGAGCAACTAGTTTTTAAAGTAACTAGTTTAGAGTAAAATAGTTTTGTTATTCATTAATTCAAAAGGTAATAGAACAGCCAAAGGATTTAATTTTGGAGTTCCTCATCATCAACTCTGTCATCGTTCTATTATTGGATACGGATCTCCTCTCTGAACGAAAACAATATAGGCTATAGTTTGCCACGCTGGCCAAGTGCAAGGTGGCGGACTTTACATGACTTAGACGACATCATGGAGGACTCAATGACGTGCAGGCTTAGTCTTGATGTTTTCCCTTACTATAACAGTGAATGATATTTAATCTTAAAACGTACATTTTTGTTATGAAATACGCGCCAATATTAAAGCTCAGGTCTCCCTGTGTAGGAGTCTGAATTCTAAGCTGCTAGGCTATCACTCTTTTAGGGTTCCCATTAGCCTTGTATTCTACTTAGAAACGATAAATTAAAGATTAATGTTAAAGCTCGTTCGTTCTGTTTGTTCATCGCCAAAATCAATATTTTTGTCTTGATATATATTTTAATAGCTTCTTAACTCGAGTGCTTTCTACTATGTATATCTTATAACTGGTTTTAAAGTTGTACATAAATAATAATTAATTTAATGTAGAACCAAAATACTATTTTCGAACTGTCGAACTGATAAAACAGTATTGATCAAAAAGAACTTCAATAATTATCTTAGGACGCTTCTATAAAAATAACTTTCAAACAATTTAAAATAAAATCTTAAAAAGAAACATAAAAGCCGTCTTAAATATTTCAACTAATCAATAAAGTGATTGACCCCAAAAAAGCCTCAATAATGACCTGATCGTCTCACTATGATCACGATTAATCAGAAGAATATTTTATATAACAACGACAATATTATATAACTTTTAAAGAACGAATTATTTCTTTGTGGCTATGGAGAACTACTTTTCTATGAATAGATTGTTTTGTTCGAATATTGTTTGGACGTTTAGTAATTTCAATAGCTGTATTTTTTCAATGGTTCCTTACATAAGCATCGACCCGTTTACCGTTCCACTCTTGGATAAGATTTTCTCCGAAATGAAAAGGGTTAAGGCCATAGTTCGCTGCACTAGCCAAAAATAGGATTTGACTTTATATGCCATAAAGAAAAGTATTGAGGTTTGTAACGTAAGATATGAGACAAGCAATTTATTCAAAAAAATATTTACCTATGTACTTTCAACAGTTTAGAAGCAAACCAGGTTTCAAACCCTAGACGCTCGGGGCGGGATTCACAAATAACCACTGATTCATTGGCTTCACTATTACAAATATCAATGGCATATTACTTTTGATGGGTACGATTCATAGAAGAAATAAGAACATACAGAAAAAATATGAAGTTCTCAAAAGGAAATAAATATCTTCTTAAAATATGTCACAGATCTATCTTTACACTGTAGAGTTAGAAAGCCTCACAATTTTACTGTTATCAATTAGTTTAATTTTTTATAGAAATATTGAACTCACCATTTTCAGTATCGTAAGCGAAGTGGTAACCCTGTTCATTGACTTCGGACTCGGATCTGAGGATTGCTGCGTTCCTCTCGAGCGAGGCCCTGGGCCTTTCCGGTCCCTGATACGTCCTGTATTGTGGTGCGACGTAGTTGGGGAAGGCAGGGAGAGCGCCAGCCGCGCAAGCTCCGATTAAGGCGGCGAGGATGATCTGGAATAAGATAGAATTGGAAATACGAAATACTTCTGGAATTTACAATAATACACATTATTCCAATGCTTCTAAGAATTAAATATGCCCACAGTTTAAATAATAATGGTCACAGTCAAAATTCACTTATATAGATACACAAATATTTTTTTTTACTCTTTAGATCACCTAAACGTAACTAGTTCCCGATAATGAGATATCTGCCTCTAATCTCAAGGTGGATTTATGTCCCTTATGAGACCAGATATATCCCGTCTATTAAGAATTTACAAAGAAATCATAATAGAAAAAAATGATAATACCAAGAATACTACATTGGTCTACGAAGTACTACGAAGTTTAAAAAATAATTATACTTAAAAATGATGATTAAATTGACTAATTTTCAAGTAAAACTACGAAACGAAAAGACGAAAAATCCATCAGAAATTCGAATTTTGTATCGGCTTGGCTATTTTTGCTCCAATAAATAACATACCGCTTGAAATTTAATCAACATAAATTAGACTTATTCAAATCAAAAAATACACATAAATTGAGAACTTAAAAAATCCCATAAAAATGACAAATGGTCGCCCGAATTCACTACTAACAAAGCTAGCAAAGTAATCGGACTATAATATCGTGACTATTTTGTGTGAACGTACCAATTTCATGTTGCTATCTCTTCGGGTACTGATAGTCGAATGTCTTCAGTCGCAGCCTCATCAGCTTATATAGGAGCATCGTTTGATGGAAGACCACTGTCAAGGACACTAGTAGGATCTCTGCAATACAGATCATAGTGTACGCCAACGCGTGCAAGTTCCACCAGATTCATCAAATATACAAGCAATTTTCGTATCTAAGGACTCAGATATATAGGCGAAAATTATACGCACAGCAGACGCATCGGTCATATACATGGCTTGTGAACTGTAAAGATTGGATCTATTAAATTGCATTTTTACTCGGCTACACAAAGAGGTTAATGCTAGGCGTAATGATGTTGATTTGTGTAAATTAATTATTTTGTTACTGTGAGACGGGCTGGAGTTGAAAGGTCCGACTTCCTGAAACAAACAACATGTTTGTCTCATTTTTTATCCCTGTTATCTCATCAGGAAACAGGTAACGACAGGTAATGTTCGATATCAACAAGACTGTTAAACAATCTACTCAAACTTACTATACCCTGGTAGATAATCTTACTAGAATAAATATTTACTAAATAATTTCATTATCCACCCGTGGTTAGTAAAATGCTGTTAGGCATTAGATGCACCCTTTTTAAAAACATTATAAAGGTAATATCATAACGTAACATCACGCCTGTAACCCCGTTGGGGCAGACGGAGTAGTGTAGCACACTCCCATGTGTCACCAGTTACGTTTACGTTCCATGGAATAGGTGGTGAATGGAATATTATAAAGGTGTCATAATAAAAATGATAATACATTAAATAAAGCAGATACATGCATGTTACATATATTAAAATTAAATAGAATGTATGAACCTAAGTGTAATTTACCCCTAATTTGGTCTCAAACTGAAACTAAATAACAGCGAAACGTAGAGATAGTATGAATAAAAGATGTATCATTATAAAAATGCTTACTAATAGCATTATAATAGATATTTCCGATCAACACTGTCTATAACCTAGGTAGCCTTAACCCGTCGATCCCCCGCCTGTCAGTTCTTAGAACATCTAATACGTTATCGTGCATTGGATTTTTTGGATACCTTCTGATTCAGTGAACAGGTTGTGATGAAATTAAAAGCATAATAATATTATTCAAATGAAGTTTTATATATTTTTTAAACCAATTGTAATTGGACATTGTTTCGATAAATCTTAATAATCTACTGTAATTATTGGACATTGTATTTCCGGTAATTTATTTTAAATTGAAATTGCAACCATAATTTTTGCTAAGCGGTTGTAATTGGACATTATAAATCGACAACATTTCCGTTAAGAGATTTTACTTTGCAAAGTATCAATGAGTTTTGTTAAGCGATTGTAATTGGACATTATAACATCAATAAATTTTATTCACTGTTCTTAATTGGACAACGTACAAGATGTGACGAGTATTATCTATAGAACATTACCGGAACCATCTAATCGATACAAAAAGATACTTATAGAAAAATCCCATCACTAGTCACTGGCCAGATATTCTGGTTCTCATTGCTTAATTCTTGATACCTTTTTTGAAACCATTGCCTCAAAGCGATGGAGTTTCATATTTTAATAATACGCTCTCAAAGAGCTTCACAAGTTCACTTGTTAACGAATTACGTACCACACTTCCGGTGGCGTTGAAAAACATAGACATAAATCAATAACAGCTTTATGCTTTTTTATTCTTGTATCTTTTTATTTATTGAAACGTCACTTTTTATGAACATTTTATCTAGTTTTTTAACATTAGTGTTATACTTTTATAACATGTAACACTTTGTTTTTTCGCATGAACAGACAAATGATGATGCCAACATTACGAAGAAATATTCTTCGTTAAGTTAATAAGCCATTGCAGTAGAATGAATAATCTAAATATGTGTAAATGATCTGTAGTATATGCATGCTATGTATAGATAGGTACTATATACTTAACAAACAAAAAACAATATTTATATCTAGATAATGGCAATAGGCTTACCCCCTATTTCGTAGTAGAACATAAAAGAAATGTTTGAAATGTGGGAGTGTCCTACATTGCTCTGCCTACCTCTCCGGGGATTACAGGCCCGATTTCCGTCTTTTATATCTAAATATAATCTTACATGCACGTTATGGCACTGATACCCAAATAGTCACTGCAACGAATATATTATAATAATAATGGTATATGTAAATAACAATATTCCATGAGTAATAAAAGCTTATAAAATCTGCTTATTTAATACACCAATAAACTTGAGTTACAAAATAACATAATAAAGGAAACGCGAAGAAATTCGCACGTAATACCTAGTGTTCAATTATAAATAAATCTAGACTCAAATTTTATACTAATCGCCCACAAAGTACATTAACACTTTTAAACCGAACGCACAGATGTTCGCGATACTTAATTGATTTTTAAATTTTTTGCGCGTCAAAGTTTCATCACTTATTATATTTTTTTTAATATTTCGAATTTTATATAAGCACTTAGCGTTTCAAAAATCTTTTTTCATCTACCAAGAATATTTTTAAATACACGAACATGTGGAGCAGGGTGATTTTGATGAAATTTAAGAATGAATAAATGTGATGGTATTCTAAATGATATTAGTTATTTTGTGCTTACTGTTATTGGAAGTATGTATTTAAGTGAATATTATGTATGTATATATTTAATCTGTGTTCTTATATGCGTCTGTTACAGCTATCTAATTACCCCAGCAAAGGCTTGGTCCTTGAGATTGCATGTCTGTATATTTTCCCGAAGGAGAAGGTACAGACACATCGTACTCCCACTTTTCACCAGTTATTACCAGATGCCCCACGGAATATATGGTTAGCATATTAACAATACAATAAGTACAACATATGTATGTATTTATTTATTTACAAATTCACCAATATTCTGTACAATACTGCATTTTTTCCCAATATACACTTCAATTAAAATTTACGGTTAGTGTTAGGATAATAATAGTTCGCGACTAGTGCGAAAAATATTGCTATTGTAAAAAAAATGTGAATTGATAGATATTGATTGAACCGTATGTATGCATTTCAAATATTCTAATCATGTACACTTGTAACTGGTCCTAAACTTCCTCAATGATTCATACCAGCCTTGACATGGCCCACGCGTGGGCGAGACAATGGTTCGCACTGACACACACCTCAGCTATCTCGGTCAGATTAAAAACGCATACACCGATATTCTGTTTATATTTTTTTCTCAAGTACATTCTAGAAAC
>DWDT01001436.1:0-15942 GCA_018245595.1 Microceris scylla | reverse complement strand
CACCAGGTGGCGAGTGGCATCAATGAGCATATTACACAAACCTTCTCAGTGGAAAAATACATATATATACCAATTTTTATAATAATCGGTACGGTAGTTTTTGAGATAATCGATAACATACATACAAACATTCATTTTTATATAATAGATGCTGTTTTATTTGTTAATTAGTGTAATTCTCCAAGTATTTCAGTTCTATTTATATAGCGTCTGTACATGCGTACGGTCAAGTTGAAGTAATTTCTACATCATTGCGTTATTCCTGATAGTAATTTACCAATTAAATTGTCGCTTAAGATTTATATTATCGCAGACAGGAGATAAATCGTTCTTGATTCCATTGTCAGTTTAAATCATGATTGGCGCACCAAGGATACTCTATAATGAATCGTCTACAATGCGCTTACTAGATTTGTTCATTTATCTTTCGTCTTCTGTTTAAGTGATTATTCGTTTTGTTGTTGTTTTACGCATTAATTTCTTTTTTTTGCTTATAACTAGTTAACATCAAGATTGCTCTAGTGTTACGTGATGAATAAACACCTAAATAATATCCGGTTTGGTGGCAGTTAAAAATATATATAAAAGCCGTTCGAAAATTAAAAGTAAATATCACATTTGATATTCTTCTGGCAACATTTTTGTTTAATTGAATTATTCTTAAACTTTGTATACTCTTAATGTTTTTTTATTGCATTTTATGTAATACTCGGTACCTATATGTAAATCACTACGTTTTTTGCGCGAGTCGTGAAGGATGTTATTCAAAGATATAAGATTATGTAAAAATTTAATGCTGGTATGAATAAAAACTAGATGTATAAGAATTTTGTAGGACTTCGTTAAATACACTTGTCTGCATGATAATGAAACTGATACCCACATGTATATTCTATATATTAAAGCTTTTCAAACGGAAGTGAGTTATATATGTTTAAATAAATGTTAAATAAAATCATTATCGTTCAGATATTTTTGTTATTGAGACAAGGAAAACCAGATTTGCTAAAGTTTTATGAATGACACTTCTGAATTAATTTCCGAAATTAATCAGCAGGCGGGTTAATGTAGTTTTAATAGTTTTCCAACAAAAATTTTCCATTCGGTTTGATGTGATAATCTACCCATTAAAGTTTTGGGTTGCATTAGAGTATTATGAATGGCTTGGGACAGATCTGTCGTTTTTGTTGGTGATCATATGTGGAAAAGGTTGTTTTATTTAAAATTAATTAACTGCAAAACAAGCAAGGACATTATAACCTTCCTATGACGTTATATTTCCTTATCTTATCTATGTACTTTAAATGTCATCTTATTTATCCAATTAAATTTTTTTATCTGATATCCTCAATGTCTGCTTGTATTTTATTTTCCTTTTTTTTTCAAATGTTTATCGTACCTTTTACCATTTAGACAGTCCTCATTGGATTTTTCTAAAGTAACGTCAAGTATATGTTTTTGGTGTTCATCTAAATTATTATCATTAATATGAGCATATGTCTCATAACGTTTTCAATCCTTTCCTTTAATTTGTTATACTTTTCCTGTAGGTACCAGGATATTTGTGAAACTGTAAACATAATCCCAAAACTTCTGTTCTACATGTCGGTAAGATTGTTAATTTGCATATAGCTCGGTAAAAATTTTGTTTACTTTGTTTCCTCATGAGTCTTCCTAATGTCTGCAGTAGTCTGATTATAATTGTTTAAAGCATATACAGGGACGGAAACCCATCCTAAATAAATGATATTTGAAAATATTAAATGAATGTAATATATTAATTATTATTAGAACCTAATGTGAGTGCATTAAATTATTGGAGTAATTCACTAACACACACAAACACAAACCGCTGTATATCAGGTGAAAGAAAATAGAACCACAAATACCACTTTGACTACCTACCATCAGCTATATGGGTCCGCATTTTCCTTTTATGAATAACCTTTCCCATTCTGAGCGGAAAGCTGAAAGGGATGATGATGACGACAGCAGTCATGATAATGTTTACAAAGATAGTGGCAGTGGTGGTGGTGGCAGTGGTGATGGTGGCAGTGGTGGTGGTGGCAGTGGTGGTGGTGACGATGGTGACGATGATTTGTATGGATCGACGTGAAAGACAGTTGCTGACGTATGTTTCAACAATATCTAATATCATACAGTCATTAAACGTTATCATTTTCAAAACTGTTATCCACGCTTGAACGTAAGTATCCTTTCAGATTGAAAAAATCAAAAGTAAAAACTGGTGTTATGGTACGTATAGAGCTAGAAACTAATTTTGCCCACATGAATGTACGAATTCTATGTAAAAAGGTTTCTGGTGGAAATATTACCAAAAATACACCACAAATCGGCCGAATCCAGAGAAATCGGTGTCGATCGAAGTGGCACAAGTTGAGGAAGGGTTTAATCCAGTAGTGGAAAATAACAGACTAGAAAAAATAAGACAGAATGTTTCTGATTGAATATTTTTCAAAACCAGATAATAAAATTACAACAATCAATCAAAACAAATCGAAACATCATATAAAGCTATTGCCTATTATAATTCGCACATACTAAACAGTACATGACATTTAACAAGAGCCAATTATTTTCAAGCAAGATTGAATACATAATGAAGGTATTAATATATTTTGTTTTTATTACATAAGCACGGTAAAATATATTCGGACAGGTTCCCGAGCCGTACGTGGCTTAACGAACAAGAATAACAGGTATTTTTCTGAAACAGCATTCGATTGTTATGTTTTAAATTCACAAATATATTCGTAAAGTAACAAAAGGTTATATAAAAAAAATTGTGTTACCAATTTAAATCTGAGACAAAATTATATCCTTAGAGAACATCAAGGCAGTTGCCATATGTAATTATAAAATATTTAAAATGCAAAATGCTTGAAAGCTCTTAAATGTTTATATCTACGAGCGATTTGCTGAATATTCGTCCATGTATACAGATAAAATACTTTTTTTCATTACCCTTGTGATAATATACATACATATATTTTAAGAAAGGGAATTAAACAAGCAGATATTGATAATGGATTATTTTGAACTAATTATAGACTTGACGCAGTCTTGCGAAATATCAGCCTAAAATGGTGTAAAGTAGAAAATAATATTTGGAAAAAAGGTATCATGAAGTATCTGGAATTAAATGGATTGTATGTTATTTATATACAAAGGCCGATATATGACCTTGACCGTTCTCAATCTGAGAGGAGGCCCATGCCCAACAGTGGAATGACAAAAGATTTGATCATGTTGATAATATTTATCAATTATGATTGTGATTCTATTTATAATTTTTGCGTATACACGATTTCCGCGAAAGGAATGGGTCAACATGAGGATAAAATGGATGCCAAGACTGCTCACGTACTCATGCTAATAATACTACACTACTTGGGATATCCCACGAAACGGAGAACAATTTTGGACATGTTGAACATTACGTATGTACATACATACATACATATAGCATTTCCACAAACTGAAATTGTGTGCAGCATTTCTGTTTACATTATGAACTATTTTTACATTATGAACTATTTTTACATTATGAACTATTTTTACATTATGAACTATTTTTACATTATGAACTATTTTCAATACATTCGAATTTGATTACTGTATACAGTATTGCATTAGTAACACTTATTAATTCCAATTATTTCTTAAATTTGCGAAATTTATGAATTCACACAAATGCCAATTACAAGTATTTAAATTCGCACAGTTATTCCCTAGTACTGGTCTTAAAAAGTTTACCTTTTAATCTTTTACTGTGCTTATGCGATATACGTTTAAATTCGTATCCTTCGTTTAACCTCAAACATAATATAATTGCCAAGTAAATTACTTTTGTCTGCCGACCTATTGTGTTTTGAATCAGAACCCATAAACCGATTTTGTTAAAATTAGACATGGGATTAGCTTAAATCTTTAAAAAAGATATAAACCACTTAAATATATCTTGTAAATCAAATCCTCCAAGAGCGAAATAAGAAATATAAAACAGAATTGAAATTATTTGTATCCTCGTAAACCGCAACACGCGGATAAGAGTTCAAAGCGACCTCATCAATAAAATTATAGATTTATTGTGTATTTTATACAATATCAATCACCTTAACACAACTATTAAAGTCGATACATTTTTAATTGCACAATTTGCATCCTTCAACGATGTACATCGCTTCCAGTTATTTATTTCATTGCGGCAATCTTGAATGCAATACATACATATAATTGCTCCAATTGAACTTGTAAAGATAATACCAGAGAGTACAGAAGGTAGAATAAATGTAGGCATCGTCGACGTTTTGATAATATCCTGTGTGAAGATTTAAATATTCGTAACATGACTGCGATATGAAAACTGCAAATTTTATGGGAATCATTTCAGGAAAATATTTAGAATTTCCAGCTTAGTTCTGTGTGGATTTTGCTGTTGCAAATTTTACGTTTGGTCAGGATGACGGTACAAAATTTTCCTATTGTTTTCCTTGTTAAGGTAATGGATACAGGCATCGACTAACTCAAGTATTCTTAACAAGTATGCTTACGTAACTATTATTTAAGTATTCATTTAAAGTCATTAGACAATTCGATTTTCATTTGTAAAGAATAATCAAATATATGGGATAGTGTACAGGGATTCAATAATAACTCATTGTATTGAAATTTAACAAAAAATTTAGTTGTCACAGACAACTAAAAGAAAGTTAATAACGAAAGCACTAAAGATAGAACTGACAAATGATAATTCTATCGCAAATTAATCCATAGATAAGAACTTCGAAAACATCATAATTAGTATTGTTGTTGATGGCGACTGGCGTTATATGAGACTTAAGTGTTTGTGTGATGAATATTAAAATAACATTTCTTGATTTTTACATGGAATTTGAAATAGAACATTATCTATGGAATGTCGATGTCATGGAAGTTAAAAGAAAAATATTTTCGATGTACAATACCCAAAAAGCTCGGAAATAATACAGATTATTTTAAATGTACTGAGACATGTATACTCAACACATAATAAAAACTGCCTCTAAAGTCGAATATAATGGGACATACTTTTTCAATTCACAACTTCTAGTCAAGTTGTAAAAATCAACTACAAATTACCTATGTAATTTTTAGTTCTGCGAAGTATAAGATCCTCGTACATAATATTATCGTAGTATGACGCCGGTAAACTACGAGGAGGAAGGTGGAGGAGTGTAGTACACTCCCACGGTACACTACTTACGTTTACGTCCCACTATGGAATAGGACTTCGACTCGGATTCGGACTCCGAGCTACTACTAGAAATTTCTATTAGAAAATCTAAGTTAGAAAAGTCAAATAGCACCCGACCCAGAATTAAACCCAGGACATGTGAATCCGCAGCCGCGGTTGCAACAAATCGACAAATTATAGTCATGAATGCAAAATACCAAGAATTTCATTTGTTCATAATTTTTTGCATTATTTTCTAGCCATCAGAAAGCTGATTGTAAATGATCAATTATTTAAAAGACAATCGAGATATAACTTACGAGAATAATGTTCTTGTATCGTGTTCAAACAAAATGTACTCACTGCTCTTTCTTCCCTCCTGCACCCTGTACGTGAGATCGGTGAACGCCAAGTCCACAGGTGGCCTCTTCGGCAGATGCGTCAGGGTCTTGTGCTGCGCTGGTGTGATAGTCACTTTCAGGCTGCCCTTCCTGTCGGATATGATCGGTTTAGTGTCCACGGGTCCCGCGAGGCACACATCTTTGTCCACTTTCATTTTGTACAAAAACACAATGGACTTGTTATATTAAACTCTCATTCCCCGACGTCACAAAGGAGTGAACTGGCAATACGGAGCGGCGCGTGCTCTCTATAGCACGCTCGCGCACACACTGGCTGACTTCACTCGACTAACTGACTCGCGTACAGTAGATAGAACAGAATTTGCCGCGCGAAGCGGCTCTCCGTATGTCACTGCGTCAAGCGCGCAGATACTAGTTTTGAACTTTGCGCCGGCGCATACATACATCAGCGAATACTCACAACTATAATTTTTTTGTTCCTATGATTATTAAAATGTTTGCTGTGCAATTAACATTACAAACTTTTTAATGAAGATTGTTTTTGCCTGTACAGGTTAATTTTTGGTAATTGTCAAAAATTGGTTTAATTGTCAAAAGTTACTGTTATGATCAAAACTATTAAGTCTTCTAAAAAGTACTTGTATTAAAGGAAATACATATATACATAATTATAGACAGATGTGAGGAGTATAAAAGAATGGCTGTATAATGATATCCTATTTTGTCATCATCATCATCATCATCATCCTCTAGGTGTCCACTGCTGGACATAGGCCTCCCCTAATCGGCGCCACTCCTTCCGGTCCTATTTCATAATTTAGAATTACCAATACTTTGTTTCATCATCACAGAAAAACTACTAGCGCCATCTCTGGGTGGATCAATACACATAACAGTTACAAAGTATACTGTGGGAATTATAAATACAATAGTTATGACAATGTAATTACCAAGATTCTAACAAACAGTTGTAGATAAATAACTATTGTCCTTACAGCCACCTAATTTATTGTTCAACTATCAATATTTACTGATATTGATGTAGGTCACCAGTGTATAGTCAAATGGTAAATGATGCAAAGCTAAATGAAGCATGTACAATGGGTATTTTGTATTCATTCCTAATTATATCATAATTTCATCATAGGGATGAATGGGCAAAACATATTATGTAAATGAAACCCTATAATACTTTATAGGGTTATAGTATAAGTTAAGTTATAGTATAAGTTATAACATAAATAGACATACTTAATTGAAAAAAGACTAGTTATGAACCTACATATTTTTATAACATTCAGTAATAAAATGTCAGTCTATAGTATAGTTAAATAAAGGTAAGTTGACACTAGTTGTATAATAGAATTGATGTAAAATGGAACAGTACAAAGATTTCTTAAGAAAGACAGCAAATCTCTAATAGAAGCTAAATTCTATATTGATATAAAATACTTGTGGTTTACTGGTAGTGATACGGAAATGCATATTTTAATTCCCATCAACTTGTTTATCATCAGATAAAGCTGATTATTTGACTAATAAGAACTGATAGAGAATATTCAAAATGTCTTTATACTTCGAAAGCATGCCGTAGCTGTTACAGTAGCTGGAAGAGAAGCTGGTTCAAAACATTTATTATACAGCATCTATTATTGAAAAACAAAATGTTCTTCTGCACTCTCCATAACCAGCCTTTCATAAAAACACCTTTACTATGCATAATGTGATTTAATTATAAAATAGCACAATTTATATACTATGATAAAAATAAAACTATAATTTATATTTTTACTCAATATGTACCTATGTATTTGACTACCTTGTTGGTTGAATGCTTACATATGTGACTGTGGATAGGAAGGTCCTGAGTTCAAACTGTTTAAAGCCTGGGTTGGGTATTATGGATATTTCCAATTTAGAATTAGTGGTAGTGACACAGAGTGTAGATCCTTGCCTGGTGTATGGAAATGGCCCCACGACCTGTTCCATGGGACTTAAATGTAACTGATAAAACATGGGATACTATACTGCCTACCCCTTCAGGGATTACAGGCGGGATGTTACGTTTACTTAATATGTACACCAAAATTTAATTTTATATTTAGATTGCTATAAGTATACTTAAGTGTGCATTGTAAAGTAATACAATATATTATTTTGCGTTTATAAAAATTACGGTTTTGAGATTTTTTACGCAATAGCCATATTGCCTTATCATTTTTCTGAAGTAACATTAATAATAATCTATTTTTAATCTATACCGATCAGTTACGATAAATCGATTGATGCTATTGCTGGGTGGTATTTTTATCTCATTATCTTTACGCGAAACAGTATTGCAATAGCAAGAAACCCGGGAAAAAAGTTTATACTTTCATATTCAAATTGTAGAAGCGACTTTCTAAATGATTTACACCGCAGATTTTTATGTTAATCATTTAAAAACATATCATCGCATAAAAAGTGTTAGTGAATATCAATAAAACATGCTATGAAATAGTGAAACATAAGTTATGTTCAATAACAAACAAAGGAAAAAGCAAGAAATCTCATAAAGAGGTCATCGAGGAGTACGATTTCTTATTACGTATGAAATTATTTTATGACCATAATTGCCTACCTTATATTGTTTAGAATAAACTTATTATCCATTTTGATTTCAGATGCACATAACAATTGTTATTAAAATAACAAGAAACAACTTTCATTACAGCTTTCATCTACCAAAACAAAAATAATGTCACACACAGTCTATAATCATATGTCTTCTGTTATCGCAATCGCAAGTTGTACGGCAATAACGCAACGCAATAGAAATTTAATATATGTGTCAATTATTTATCTGTGAACCGAAATGAAAACATTTTTTTATTATTGCATAATTTTATTTACGCGATTAGTCGGTTATTAACGATTCACTTTTAGCATTTTGTAAAAGGTATATTTACTGTTATAATATTACATTTGATTAAAACCTGCCTTAAATAGCTGGTGTAATTGTAATATCAAAACATGTAATAAAAACTAACAGTTACATTTACTTTCTAAGCATTTTCCTTGAAGATTTAAATTACCTTATTCATACAGAACAATGTAAAATCATATAAAATTATTATAGGTATATCAAATTATCAAAAGCTTCTCGAATTTATATCAGTAGTCTAACATAATTTTTTAATACTACATCTCAGGCTCCTATTTCATAAGCTTAAATAGCACAAGAAAATATGATAGTGTTAGCATAACTGCATCAATTTGTAGAACCTTGTAGAACATAGGATTAGACACATTTTGAAATATGCACTAACTCTTAGCTGGCAACGTGGCAACACTGTCCAATCGGGGTCGTAAGAATTTTCAGTTGTGATGTGACTGTCTTGAGTTGTAAAATTTTTAATACGTCAAATAAAATTGAATTCGACAATAATGTGAAACTCGTAGTTACTATCAAAGAACAATGAGGCAATAGACATACCAACTGGCAAAAATACAAGATGGAAAGCGTTACAGTAATATTTTCAAATATAAATATTTAAATCCTTTGTTCATTGTTATGCGATTACGAGTTTTTTATAAATGTTTTTGTTGTTGCAGAATTTTTCTGTATCGCTTATCAAAGGGTTCATAGACAGTCTACGTGGAGTAACGGTGCTTTTGTATTTGGACAAGGAAATTAATGAACGGGCCATTAATCGTTCTCCACAGATAGACTCGGATAAATCAAAAAAACAGAAGTTCACCAAAGTCAAACAGTAAGTTACTTTGATTTTCATTGGTATATCGTTTTGATATTTTTAATAATTGTCTATGTTTCGATTCCTCGTAATAATATTAATAATTATTAATTTATTATATTATAACATACATTTGATCATTTTATATTGTAATCAATGAAGAGCTCTTACATTGTAAATATTTTCTCTATTAATTAATGATTACGAGCTTCCGAAAAAAAATCCACTTATTTAATTGATGATAATCAGTAAACTGGCTGATTCCAGGTTCCTATCATGTTTATTTATGTACCTTTGACGTGTAAATTGTTTATAGTATTAAATATTACTCGAGTCTATTACATTATAAGAAAAAATGTTATAACTGGTAATATTTAGTGTCTACATATTGTACATTTATTAAAAATGTTTTATATTTTCCACACAGTTTAGTATAATACCCAAAAACTAGTGAATACATTATTTTAAAAGAAACATTTTAATTTGAAATTAAAACTTGAATGCTTGTAATATGTACTTGCAAATTGTTTTTGTGTGAAGATGGTGATAAATGTATAAAAAGCATATCAGGTCTGTAAGAATAGAGGAATTAGGGGCTTGGTGTTCACTGCATAACTTGTTAAGAACCTAGTGTAATGATATGTAACTAATATAATATTTGTAGTTAATGAATGATGTCCATATTAAAATTATCTGTATGTAAACCGATGGCAGGTTGATGATGCAAGAATGGACTAAAATATATGGGTTACGACTATGATTACTCCCCAGTGCTGGGCATTAGTACAGTTCTCTACAACTAGAAAATACCTGCATCACACTGAAACACACAACTCAATCAAAAATAGCAGGAGTACATCTGATGGAGTACTTATGATTATACTGTTATGAAAATATGCCAATAATAGTCTTAGACTATGTTTGATAATAACATATTATATGTATATATACATATACTCAGTATATTTGATAAGGGTGGATGAAGTTGACATTAAATTGCATAATTTTTCAATACCCTAATTTCACCATCACAACATATTCTGTGACCAGATGAGAATGTCAATTACTAAAATGTTTTTCAATTTTAGCAGATAAGTCAACTATAAGTATTAAGCATAAAGTATCCCACCTTTGAACTTAAGACATACAGTATTAAGACCAACAGTGGGATACTTACAATACTAGTTTGCATGCTAATTCCAAATTCATGAAGAAAATAACAAATTATTTTCACGATAGCAAAAATTACACAAAAAAGGTCACTGATCTAAGTGTTCAAAGTGCATATCTGTATAGAGGTGCCTTAAGGTGACTTTGAACTATACTTGTAATAAAGAAGTTATTACTTAGTTATAATATTTCACTTTAATTATAGATAATTAATGCTTATATATTATGCATAATACTATAAAACTAAACTATCTATATCATTAAAGAATTCTAAGGTGTGCAGGTTTCTTTATAATATTTTGCTTCAGTGTTTCAGCAATATTTAATGCAAAACACAATCTCATAAAGAGTTGTATTTCAAGATTTGAACCTGTACCCCCAGAGTGGAACACAGAATCCTAAACCACTCGGTAATCTCTGTTACTAGACCTAGGCCAATCAATAACATTGACAACTTGTTGCAGGGAATCAAAAGTACTTACTAGGGTATTGCAATCATGTATTCTAAATGGATTTATATTCCTGCTGAGCATACTGGTGTTTGAGTATGTCCTGCTGCCAGCAGTCAAGTACTTAGTGACAGTGGTGTTCGGCCACAACCCGGGTGTGGCGCACAATGTGTGGGGGTGGATGCAACCCTTCCTCTCCATGACCTTCCGGATGATATGGGTGTTGCCACTGTTCTTGCTGAGCAAGCTGGTAAACAGCTTATGGTTTCAAGTAAGTCTGCGTAGCATGGTCTTTGATATACACTATACCTATAGTTGTTTTTACTTGATGTTGTCATCATGTAGCAAGATTAAATAAAAGTAACACAGGAAACACTCTACAAGAGAAATTTTGGAAACTGGATTGTCATCACTAATTAGAACTTGGTGTACTGAACCATCAGTTGTCGGATATCATTTCTAACTTAGAAAAGTTGACAGTTAAAATTTAACCAGACTGATATTGGGCTAGATATGAGATTATCACTTGACACAAAATAATGTAATGTACAATTTCACCGGAATAAGAATGGATGTATTAAATTTTATAAATGTATATCAATAAGTTAAATATTCCATCATTAGGACATAGCAGACTCGGCATATCGGCACAGACGCGGTCGCCCTCAGTTTATGTCAAGTGTAAGCAAGATCATCGCTGATTCACTCTTCAGCTTGCTGGTGCAAGCCTTGTTCTTAGTACAGGTGAGTTTCAATATTCATTGTATCTTTGTGTGGACTTACAGTTATTGATATTATATGTATGCATGTGTGCAGAAATTTGTTCTGCTTGCTGTATAACAGGCTGTGTCCATCTTGTTTTTAATTTTTGCATTTTTCAATCTTCCAAGACTTATTTATAAAGTGAAAAAGTATATATACATATAAAATAATATTAAAGTGGAGTTTAGATATTTGTTTTAAACTTGTTCGCTCTTTGTTCATAGCACAAAAAACATCTTGTTGTAATAATGATGCAATGTACAATAAATAAAAAAACCATCTATTGTTTTATATTTTTTTAGTAATATCAAGCTCAAGGACATTATGTTGTCCCAACATAATATGATGTTGTTACTATATTATTATTGCAAAGATAACTGTTCTAGATAAACTCATTACTCATGTGTCAAAGTCCATTGTTTCAACTGAATCATGTGTATTTACATAAAATGAAGTACTAAAACTATGTACCTACTGGCATGTTGAAATCAGTAGGTATGTGTTGGACAGAATACAAAATATATTTTAGTATCGGAACCAGTAGGCATACTGGCTGCATTGAAGATTCAACCCAACTCATGATTATCTGTAATTAAAAAAATGTAACATCACACTTGTAATCACCGAGAGTATACTATTTTAAATTGCATATGGCATGGAAGTTTACTTAATCTCATTTACAGATGTGTTCTCCTAATTTTAAGGAAAATTAAAAAATATTTTGAGCAAAACATGTTGTCCTGCCATTATCTCCGTAATTAGTTGTTAATCATATAATTACATGTGGCGCACCAAGGTCTCTTTTAATGTAATGATATTATTGATTTCTATAGTCTTTATCACATGTTGCATGTGTACCTTTAAAATGCACTTGATACCTATCATGCATTAAGGCACATGAATTATATTTACATATAAATATTTTTCACATCTAGGCATAAACTAGCCAAAGATTAGATATTATTTATTTTATATATTTTGCACTATGTAATAAGTAAAAAACTTAGATACTGAATGAATGTATCTACTTTAAAAATATTTGCATATTAAAAACGTAGCTTCAGGCCTGTAATCCCCGAAGAGGTAGACAGAGGAATGGAGAACCCTCCCATGTTTCACCGGTTACTTTTACGTCCCAATATGGAATAGGTGGTGGTGAGCCTATTGGCATGCATCGGGCACATATCCAGACTCAGAACCACTATTAGAAAATGTAAATTTAAAAAAATTATGGCAATGGTAACATTAAAATTTTCTTTAAAACGGGTTGCAAATTCTTTTTGTTCCAGAGTATGCTAGTCAGTATGTTGCCTATAACGTACATCGGCGAGTTGCTGTGCCTCGTCCACATGTGCCTACTGTATTCGTTGTACTCGTTTGAGTACAAGTGGTTCAACATGGGCTGGGAGCTGCACAAGCGGCTCACGTTCATCGAGACCAACTGGCCCTATTTCCTCGGCTTCGGCCTGCCATTGGCCGTGCTCACACAGATCCCGCAGTCCTATATCATTAGGTGAGTTCTACACATGTCCAAACTACAAATAAACACATAATATGTTCTCTATATGTGCTCTCTCTAATGCCTATTTACACTTGCACTTTGAATTATTGCATTCAGCATTGTACTTGTGTTACTTAAGGATTAATTTGATCTAATTTTGTTAAGGAAGGTGTGTACTTCACTGCTAAGTTTTATTGTGAAAACAAATCTATATAAATGGTAACTCTTAATAAGTTGGATGTTTAAACTAAGAAGTTGCTTTAAATAATTATTACCTACATTGACAAATTAACTTGCTAAGGTGGGAAAAAATTGATTTTTGTATGAGCTAAAAACCGATAACAGTGTGTATAGAGTTCAGTTAGGGATACATTCCCTACAATATCGAACGAATTTAATCTATTTAAAATTCGAATGTTTTGGTTTCTGGAATAAACAAATTTCTGGATATGACCATCATACTGTTATCTCAAATGCAAAAAGGATCTAAACTAAAATGGATTGATAGTTTTAATACGAAAACCTTAATTAGTCCGCCATAAGTAAACAACAGCAAAAAATTAATCAATCAATAAACAAAGCAATCTGTTTCCTATACGTGGAAGTCTTATCTAAATGTATTATTTATATACCTAGCTAGGAAGTAATCTCCTTCCGTGTTGTTATATTGTGTTGATAAGAATTACTTGAATTATGTAACAAGTGGTTTTTTTTTCAGTGGTTGTGTGTTCTCCATCTTCTTCCCTGTTTTTATACTGAGTGGCAACGAAGCAACTCCTGTTATTGGAAGGTAAGATTTTGTTCAGTATTTTTACGCAATTAATTAAATGCTGACTTGTTAACAAATATCCCAGTGACAATCCCATTAAAGATTAATAGATTGAACAAGCTGTCACGTCATTGCTTCGTTAATAAAAATGAACATGTTGTCACGTGATTGACTCGTAACTATTACTGTCACGTTATTAGTTCTATAACAAACGTGCTACTGGTTTTAAGTGATTAGTTCGGTAGCGAGTAGAGATGGGCTAAAAATGTCGATATATAAAAATATCGATATTTTTTTTACGATTTATCGGTATTCGTTAGTTATTTTTGAATATCGAATTCGATATTTTTCATACACGTGACCAAAAAAGTCTATAGATGGCTCTTTAGGGTCTGTAATATTAGCAAACGAACTTTTTTTTTGCTCTTCGTTGTACAGCGCCTGGACCAACCCCTAGTACAAACAAAATTAAGCGGAAAATTATCCATATATCGAAATATGGGTAGGTATTTTTCACTGTGCCTATATCGGCGAGAACCGGCGTAAAATAGGAGCAATTCATTCAGAATCCTATTGCGTGTGATTTTCTTTCTACTAGTAGTTGGTCCAGATGCGGTATAAGGAATAAAAAAAATCAAATATCCTTAACTAAGGATTAAAAATATCGACAATATTATATCGTTTTTTTTTCTAAAAAAATATCGATATTTTTATATATTAATTTTTTCGCTCAACCCTACTATTTATATTGTTAGTCTGGTGAAAATTGAAATGATATTATATTTTTTTCAGTGAATACCCATTGAGGCTGTTCTCACCCGTAGTCGCAATATCGAATGGAATGTTCCGCTTCGTGCGTTATAACGCGGACGCTTCTGATAAGACCAGATGATAGGTAGCTAATATATACTTAATTTGTATTTATATTTATAAATATACTGTATGTACCTTAAATAACGACGTTGTGTTGGCGTCACAGGGGGTAGGTAGGTTTTCAACTTGTCAACCGAGGCGACATCAACAGATTTCAATATGACCGATTTTATGAAAATGTCTAGATCAAACTTAAAAAGCAATACTTGAAAATGTTAATTTTCATGTTGACAATTTTATTTTCTAGAAAACTAAACGAGCAAAATAATCATTTGTTTAGTTCCTTTTAAGCTGGTTAAAAGTCTTTGTTTAACAAAACATTTTTCGCCTTTGTTTTTCCATTATTTTAGTATTATGAGTAGAAACAATTTTGATAAATATTATTTTCTTTTATATCGGTGAACTATGTCTTTAAGGGTTGATTTAGGGGGTTGGAGGTTTATATCACGATTGATTCTGGAAAACCATTAATATCACTGAATATATCTATTTAAATAGATTTGTTCAAATATTCAACCACACATCTCTGTAGTAATTTATCAAACATTGTTAATCGTAGAAATTAAAATTCATTTAACTACAAAGTATGTATCGCATAGCGGAAATCCAATTATTTGGTCATTGATATGAAGAAGCTGCAAGACAGCTAGTGAATACATATAAAGACTTTTAAATTATGTACATTGACTTTGGTATAATTTAATTGTATGAATTTTTTATCGTTTAATTGTTTGACCTATAAACAAATAATCAATCTGATGGTAAATAGTCATCTTTGCTTATATACACTATTGACATGAAGCATTGTTAATACAGTTTGCCTGGAATTAGGAGTCTGTTAATGGGAAAAAGTATAAAGTCAGTTGTAGTGGTCATTACTGCTTTATAATCAAATTTCCACTTCACATATTTGTGAAAAACTGATAGCAAATTGTATATAACATCTTATCTTTTGTAACATATCAAAAAATCAGCTCCCATGTGCATCGCATGCAGATATTCATTAAGTTTGAGAAATTTTAAATGCATATGTAGAAAATACATAACATTTTATGTATACATGTAACCATTATTGTATTCCTATGT
>DWDT01001435.1:0-15943 GCA_018245595.1 Microceris scylla | reverse complement strand
CAATGTTTATTTATATTTTTTAGTCAGTTGTCTGAACATCATAGTACAGACACCACCTAGGTTGGAATCCGAGGGCCACGTGAAAATTGTTCTGAAATATTAAGAAATTTGAACTATATATAAATTCAAGAATATACATATATCCAGAGATAGGAAAATAATAACAAGAGCAAGCGATAAAGACCATTAGTGCTACTTGTAATAGATGTCTCTTTGTCACACACTCTCTTGTTGTGGTACCGCGCCACTGGCAGGCTGCGCGAGCGCGAGGCGGCGGCGCGCCTGGACGACGCCGCGCACACGCTGCCCGAGGCGCAGGCGCTGCTCAAGAAGCATTCGGCGTTGGAGGCCGAGCTCATTGCCAGGTGAGCTTATTGTTTATCTGAACTTGCATCTCGTCTACGGATGCACATTACATGCATTAAACATACTAACAAACTACATACTAACAAATTAAATACAAACATACAATACATATATATACATACATACCTATGTGCAATCTAAAACAGATAGACTCCTGTAGAGCCCACTTTATAAAATGAAACATTTGACCACTACCGTCAATGTATATATTGGAATGTGCAATGATCATAAAGTGCAATATCGACTTATTTGACCTCCGCTCTCAAGGACGTCAAATAAATACTTTACGAGTAATGCTTACTACGACATACCATTACCGAAAAAGCTTTTTTGAAATAGCACCCCATATTTATAATATATTACCAAAAGATATTCGTGACACTGATAACATTAACATTTTTAAGCAACAATTACACTCACACCTAATTAACAAATGTTCCTATAGTCTCAATGACTTTCTTAAGTAATGGCATAATAATATGACATAATTGCTTGTGACATACAGTGAGGAAGTCTAATTTAATACTGAATGGTGACTTTTCAATAATATTGTATTGTATAACTGACATTATTAATTCCTAACTAATATTTTGACACTTTTCTATATATTGTGTAATTAATGTAACCAGTATTTTAATATAATTTGTAAGACACTAGATGGTGGAATAGGAGCTCTAAAATATAATGTAATCCATCACCATTGTACCTTATTCGACAAATAAACGATTGATTCATACTATGTATGTATGTATTGTCCAAACAACAAAAACAAGTCACTAAAGTAATGTACACTTACAACTATCTGTATACTGTCGACGGTGTTACGAAGTTCGCTGTCAATTTTGGAATGTAAGGCAATAAGATCTTATTTGTTTTTCGGAAAACCACATACCTAGTGTTATGAACACCGGCTACATTATACAGCCAACTCGCGTCCAATATGTAGGTTGAAATGTACCATATATAAATGTTACGTGGCGACAGTGAGTATTAATGTTAAAATTCTGAACAATACATGTTGTCTCAAGATTCCGATTGCAATTTCACCGACAAGAATATTTCGTTTAATAATCAATGTAAACAACAAATAAACAAACGAACAAAATAACTTAAACAGCTTCGAGAGGGAAACTTGCAGAAGAATACAGTTGGGCTGGGTGGCATGTAGGAAACTTCGTCAAGTCTTTTCGTCACTCATACCACAATGCCTAAAGACAAAAGTCTTTAATGAGTGCGTCCTACCTGTCATGATTTACGGAGCCGAGACGTGGACACTGACGGTGCGACTGGTCCACCAATTTAAGGTCGCACAGTGAGCTATGGAAAGGGCTGTGCTCGGCGTCTCTCTGAAGGATCGCATCAGAAATGAGGCGATCCGACAGAGGACGAAAGTTATCGACATAGCCCAAAGGATTAGCAAGTTGAAGTGGTAGTGGGCTGGTCACCTCTGTCGCAGAACCGATAGCCGCCGGAGCAGACGTGCTTTAGAGTGGAGACCGCGACTTGGCAAACGTAGGATAGGACGCTCTCCAGCTAGGTGGAGTGACGATATACGCAAAGTGGCTGGCAGTGGTTGGATGCGAAGAGCCGAAGATCGCGCTCAGTGGCGTACCATTGGAGAGGCCTATGTCCAGCAGTGGACGGGAGTAGGCTGATGATGATGATGATGAAGCAGTAACCATCTAGTGATTGATATACTTGCAGTAAATGAGGATAATACTTATATAAAACGATGCAATATTATATACAAATATACTGAACAACAAAAACTATTAAAAACACCCATTCCTTGAAATGTCAATATTAATATAACATAGACGAGGAGAGTTTTGATCTAATTCCCTCTGAAAGCAAATTGTTTGAGGCGCTTCCTGGTACTCAAGAAATGTACGAACAAAGTTTCTGCCCGGCCAATGTTGAGGTTGGATTGTTTCTTAAGACTTTTGATGTTTGTAATATAATATCATGACTGTATTTCCCCTAAGGGTAGCCAGAGGAGTGGAGTACGTACTCACGATTCACCGGTTATGTTATAAGTCACATGTTATAGGAGCTCAGCGTATTGATGTAGGTATACTGGTTACAAATACAGACTGCGTGCTTCTACGGGGAACGGCAATATAGAAATGCCCAATAATATTTTAAAGATAATTTTAATATATTTTCATGAAATTATGTAATTTATTTAATTCATAATTGTTAATATAGGTACAGCGAAACAAGATATTATGAAAATTGTTATAATAGAAAGCTACGCCACAGATACAAAGAAGTACCAAACTGAGCGTTGGATAAAATGAGTGGAAATAACTTTGCTGTAAACGGTAATAGAGAATATATGTCTAGGAAAATCACTTTAACACTGGTCTTCTTATGAGAATATTCCTTTCAGAAGAATCACTTCACCATAATGTACGCCTCGTAATAAGAATTATCAAGCTGGAGTGGCAGTGGGCTGGTCACATCTGTCGCAGAACCAATAACCGTTGGAGTAGACGTGTTCTGGAGTGGAGACCGCGTCTTGGTAAACGTAGCGTAGGACACCCTCCAGGCTAGGTGTAGTAGACGGGAGGAGGCTGATAACCCTAAACAGTAATGAAAATATTCCTTCCAGAATAATCACTTGACCACCGGCCTCATAGTTTAGAACAAAACAATAATTCGTTACAAACTGAATATCCATTATATCTCCCGTATGGGTTTCGAGAGGCGTCGATTTTCCAATAGGCTATATAGTTAATAATTTTACCGTGAGTGTAGAGCCACAAACCACTCCCAAAAGCGTAAAGCTCAAGTCACATGCGCTTGTAAATTCGTTGGAATCTCTATATTTAAACAAATAAGGCAAAAAAAAAAAGAATTCCAGTTTTCTTTATGTAGAGTGGAAAAATACAATAAAGTACATTCAATAGAGTACTATTCTATCAACGGGTCGTAGACCAACGATGTGGTAGAGTTCATAAAAAAAATTTAAGAAGAAAATGTAATAAAAAACGGAATGCAATTTGCTTTCAATATAACTTGTACTTAGCGTGTACAGGAATATTGTTTATGCGTATGATGGTTCTGGGTTCAAATCCCAGCTGAACATCTGTATGTTTTAACTATCCTATATTGATTAATGCCTCTACTAACTCGTATTTGTGCTTATTTATAACACCTATGATAGAGACTAATATGAATATAAGCAGACGGCTATTAACGTGTAAAACAATTTTGTTCCTGTAAAGAATAAACATTAAAAAAAAAACAAAAAGTTATTAACATGTAAAAGAATACTAAATATCATAATGGCAAAAACTTTAAATTAAAAAGTAAGCCTACCCCGTAACGGACTTGGTAAGAAGATATGTATGTATGTATGTAAAAAAAAGTATTTTCTTTTCGATGTGTCGCCTGTGTGTGCACGAGCCCTTATCCGCTATAATTATCTAAGCAGTAATAATTCTCTGGAGCGGTTCACAGGCGTTAATTGACTTTGAAGCGTAACCTTTCCCCTGACCTTTGCGGAAACAGCCGGGCCCGGGTTTAGGGCAAAGGCTTAAAATAACCGACCGCATACCCACCGCAAACAATGAATAAAGTACAGAAAATATTCAATATTTCATATATTTTCTATTATTGTTATTTATAATTATTTTCATATTCCGCTCCAGGTATCGAACGGGGTAGGCAGAGAGTACAGTGTGCCAAATAACTCTATGGTAACAGACCTTACATGCCTCTTCTGCCAAGAGCGTAACAAGTCGTATTCCTTGTCAACATATCATCATTGTCATCATCACCATGAGGACATCATGGTCATCTGCTAGATATAGGCCTTTCCAAGCACGCCACTAAGCTCGATATTTAACTGTTCGCATCCAACTGCCAGCCTGTCTGCGTATATCGTCACTCCACCTAGCGGGACTATATGTAAGTATATACATATATACCTATAAATAAATAAAATTTTCTTGTAGAAATACTGTTCGCCAATAGGTATATAACATAAAACAGAACTGTCGCAGCGCCAATAAAATCTTTCGGTGGCTAAATTGTTTATAGGAACTTGTTTGTAGGAACTTGTCGCTGCGCCAACAGTTTTTCTCATTTCATTTAAATTTCATTTTCAAACGGAAGGCGCCCCCAACTCGTTCAAATCGCTGCTATGAAATTATTGGCTCGGCGAGATCAGTGTGACCAAGCGTTTATTTGATGGTTTACGGTGAAGAAATCAGCGACATGCTGGTGGATTCAGAATACATAAATAAGATAAAAAAAACCCTCTTACACCCTGATAAAATAAATACTTGTTCTCATAACACTAACATATATTCTCGGTAGGAATCGAACCCACGGCCCCCAGCTTACCCATCAGCTAACCACTGCTTGGAGGGCCAGTAAATGCCAAGATGGTAATTATGTTAAATATTTAATTATACCAGCAAAACGGGAATTTCCCGACAATGATAAACCATTGCCACTCTACTCCAGACTGTAAATAGGCCTTAAATATCGTCTACGTCAAGTTTATTGAATACTAGACTATAGCCCGCGATTCCGACAAAATGTAATAAAAAACTGTTTTTGTACACTATTTTTTTAATAGAAAACAGTTTTTGCACAATAAATGTTTAATGATATCACAGGAAATTGGAATTAGTATAAAAACAGGTTTCTTTTTTTATTAAAAACTTATTGATGTTACAAGGAGTTTTTAAAAAAAATGTTTTTATACACATTCCAAGTTCCAGACATGTTATTAAAAGGTATATCGTAATCAACTTTAATATTTTATTTATTTATTTATTTAATCTTTATTGCTTACCTATAGCTAGGTCACAAAGGGCGGACTTAATGCCTAATGGCATTCTCTACCAGTCAACCCAGGGTGATGGTGAGTAAGTGGTGGTAGGCACAACAAAGCCGTCAGCAATATAATACGTATATTATATGTCTACTTACAATACATATTATGTCTTACTTTGAAAATAATATTATAAATAAAATATTATTAAGATTGTTTTACTTAAGTATATTATTGTATCACCGCGCTACGCTCCTTATGAGTAGGCAGAGAATAGCGAGTGCCAATTACATATACATAATTATGTATTTACAGTTGTGCCGCTCTTGTACTTCAATCATTCTCTTCACATACACACGACAGTGTCAGAGACTTTTGAATAATATATATTGATGAAATATAAAGATAACACGTATAAATTATCTTTTTTAAATACGAATATCATCTCATCATTCGATCATACGATCAGTTTGTTGGTGCATCTTATATAAATAAATAAATAAATAAATAAATCTCATCGTTTAAACACTCCTATACTCACTATACGCATCTTATAAAATATTAACGAAACAGCATGACTTATAACCGACTCCATACAATTTTTTTTCCATACAAGTCGAGTATGCAAGGTGCTTAATAGAAATGAGGTTCTATAAGACTTCAGTCGCAATCTTAATATATTTTAAAACTAAATCAGAAATCTATCTTGGTCTGATTCTTTAAATTCTTCTTTGCGGTTTGGAGGATTGTTGGTATGCCTGATGGGAGCGAATTTGGGAGATATAATAAAAATTAAACTGAATTCGAATCAAAACACAACCCAATTGGCAACACATGGAAACTTTGAACGCAAACTATCAGCGAAAATATAAAAAAAAAATTCAAATGACAGAGTTAAGTCTTACCTGACCCGCAAGGTAGAGAAACGTGTAGAATTTTTTGGACAATATCACATGGAAGGCATTAAGAGTTTGAATTTTGCCAAGTGTTTGGTTGCCAAGTCTGGGGAGAGTATTGATTTCAGACTGAACGCCGCACCAGAAAAATATGCTTACATCACACAGTCTTTGTCGCCGACTGAGAAGAATATGGAGGCTGAACAAGTGTGGAGACGGATTCTGTTCTTATCATTAGCGAAACAAAGGAAATTTTGCGTCAGTCGCGCTCACTTTGAAAATATTTTTGTTTAGCGAAACCACTGCGAAACATAAATAAAACTTGATTTTTTACAATATTTTATCGAATAAAAAATATTTAACATGCCCCTTACTTTTAGTATTTATAAGTATAACATATCAGAAAACTTTTGTTTTCTTAAAATAAGTCGTACATACATAATCAAAATGAAAAATCAATTTTTTTTTTATTTTCTCGTACATCGATTAAAATTATTTGAATGATAAAAATTACCAAATTAATTATTATATTTACTAGTAAATAAAACAATAAAATATTGGAACGATCAAAAAGCATGTAACAATTTAAGAACTATAATATAAACATGTATTCGAACTTAAAAAAAGAATGTGTGAACTCATTAAAACTTAACATCTCATCGAATGGCACACTTGATAAACGTTATTACCGTACTTAATGGTTGTGCACATCAAATCCTACTCGTCCCGGCTCTCGTGCAAAAGTTCGAACGATCCAACGATCGAATAAAATTAATGATTATTGCATTATAATCATTAAATCACCCACATAAAAATGTTTCATAAAATTGCACAAGTTATTATACTTCTTAAGCCATTTGTGTATTTTTTACATGCAACGAATATTATCACTTCTCGTTGCAATGAAATTGACAAATGAAGTTAAGTGAGTATTAGGGTGCGTTTCCACCAGGGATGAGCGAGGATGCGTAGCGAGGAATGTGTTTGTTAATGTGTTTGATATACCAATATTTTGTAGTTATGCGTATAAGAAGTAAAACTTAAAAGACTTATTTGAAATCTATCCCATAGATTCTGCTTAATACGGGCACAGCGGCAGAACTCTATCAGTTTAATTATACAATCTTAATACAACAATCTGTTTTCATTTCATTTAAATATTTTCTATTTATACATAATCTTCTACATTGGAAGAGTATAATTATTTCTAAGAATTTATTTATCTTCGTACATATTTAAATATTTTTTGAACTCTAATGTTTGTCGCAACAGTAAAACCTACTCAAACCAATCGTTGTTTTAATCCTTATTAAAATACATTTATACAATAATCCATTTATATTATAATTATGACAAAAAGTACGTGGTAATGAGAGAATATTGAAAAGAAAGCTTACACAATAATTAAAAATCCGGTAAATGATTATAAGAAAACCGTTAAGTATCATAAATCAACGATTCGTTTGGTTTGTTTCGCTTATTACCGATTTGTGTGATTGGTTACGGTTAACATGTGTGTCCGTAATTAAAATTGCTAAATGAAATACATGTTGATTGGAAGCATTCAATATTCAGACGGAATAAATTAAAATACGCTTTTTAGTTAATAATTAATTTTCGATGACGCTACTAATAAATAAATTAATATTAATAAAAGAGAATAAATTTATTGCAGTTACATTTCATTAAATCGTTTCGATTGTTTTTTTACTCATCATTTATATGAAACCGGAATGAGGAAAAGAATTGTTAAATTCCAGAGTTTAAAGGTATTGCCTTTTTCCAGGTGCAATTTCTAGCAGAAGACCTGTAACTATGACAAGTGCAACAGCAAATACAGCAATGACAAATGAACAGAAAATCACCGTGGCTTTTGAAAACATGGAAAACAAACATATCAGATATTGGTATGTGAATTTTCGAAAGTTATTATTATTATCCAGCATAAGATATATTACGTATTAATTATATCGAATATTCTAAGGTTGCATAGAAACTGTTCATTTAAATAAATAGAAAATATTTAAAAGTACCAATATATTAAGTATCTCACATTCTATGTTAACTCAAATGATTTTCTAACGACAGAAGCTGGTGTGAGGATTCGAACATAGATCTTCCAAGTGGGAGGAGGCTGAGACATAAACAACTAGGTCGTAACCGTCAGTTTTTTATATACACGAGAAATATTTATTTTCATGTCATAAATTTAAATTGAATGAATGATCAACATGAGACTGTAATTATAAAATTTATGATCTGGTCGTAAAAGGCAATTTAGTTGGAGTATTAATAGTGTTTTATGACCACGTTACCTGTCTTGTACACGGACAGAAATAATCATCTAATGAACAACTGAACGACAAGTTTTTGATCACTTTCCATAACCAATATTGATAATCAAATCTAGATAATCTTGGATAAAACTTGAAGGGTTGGTATTTAAAAAGCAAGTGAAAAAGTAACATTCGGTAATAGAAAAATATACGTAGAATTTATATATGTTTAGCAAATCTGTTGGAGAACGTAAATAGATTGTCTGATCGAATCAGCCATGTGACTGACGACCAAATGTTGTCGACATGGTGAAAATCGTGACATCTGCATGACGGGTTATTAGAGGAAGCATAATCTTCAACAATAACGACACGAAATAGAAGAATTTTATACATAGGGAACGTAACATCGCGCTTGTAATACATGAAGAAGTAGGCAGGAAAATATAGTATACATCTATGTTTCACCAGTTACATTTACGTCCCACCATTGAGTAGATAGTGCGTCGTAATAATGTTATTAAGTTCACTCCATATTAACCAAACCAAAAATCTATCAGGGCTTGCAAGAGAGAGAGACTATAGTATGACAGAGCGAGAGGGAAAGCGTAATCCACTTATACGTCACGGTCGGGTTGCTCTCATACATTTTTACTAGAGAAATTTCGGGATACCCTTAATGCATATTAAGCCGGGTCCAGGGATATTTGCAATGAGGCTGAGGGATATTTTTGAAGATTCGACTAGCTGGTGCCTGCGGTTTTACGAGTATTTCACACACATGTTTTATATTACAGTCGTATTTAAGATTCTATATTGTGAACAAATGTAGTTTTATCATACGACATTTAAAGGTAAATTACCTATCGTTAACAAAGATTACCCATCATTTATAAGTCCTCTTTTTGTTAATCTAAACCTAATTTACAAACAACCCTTTTCTTATAATTTCTAAATTTTTCCTCTTTTCAGTAATACATTTTATAATTCTAATTTCATAATAACGAATCTGTAGAACATTTGTAAGTGACAAACAATTTTTAGTTTCTTTTATACATATATAAAAAGACTGCTATCGGGCGATTGAAATGAAATTTTCCGGCATGTAGATTTTAGGGATAACGAAGGTCCCGTACACTCGTACCTAAGAATGTGACCCTTCCCGAGTTTGCTGCCCGGATTATTGTTTCGAGTACTTCTTTCTCTTTTTTTATTAATAATGACCGCCGTTTCGTTATACTTAATAAGCGAGTGCGGGGCTTATTTTTTGAATATCGAATAGAGAAATAAATCGTTTGTTACGTTCCATTTGTTGCAGTCTTGTTCATTTCTTTCGATTCAAATTTAGAGTATTTTTGCATTATTTCTAGTTTTTTATTAATAATGACCGACTCTCCGTTATACTTATTATGAGAGTGCGGGCTTATTTATTGAATATCGAAATATAAAATAAATTGTTTGTTACGTTCCATTTCTTGCAGTTTTATTCGTTTTTTACCATTCAAATTGAGAATATTTTTGAATTCTATTACAAAGTACATGTATCATATTCATTTAATTAATATCAACACCATATAAGATAGTATAATTATTTTCATCGGCTTTACATGCCACTTACGTTTAGATGTGCTATGTTAAAAAATAATAACGTACTATCATAGATAAATTCTTTTATCTGTCTATTCGTAAAATACGATAGTATCTATATATTCGACTAGTAACCCATGAAACTATAATCTAGTTTTAAATAATTCAACAATTCTCTGAAAGCCTGCAAATAAAATAGGCAGTAACATTTTCTCTCTTCCACCATTTAACCTTTGGGGTCTCGCAAATTATTAACAGACGTAATGACCTATTTTCCTAACTATTAGTAAAGTACCTACACTAAAATTAATAAACGAGAATACTTAACTAGTTTGATATAAGTAGAAATTATGAAAGTATTGTGTCAGAACCGAAGCAACCAAAATCCTTCATCTCTGACTACCCGTTGAGAAATTGGTTGTTTAATAAAAAGTGGTTGTTTTTTATAAATAGTGTGTCATCAATCCTACCCTTATTGGGTAGGCAAACAGCACAAACTCTCAAATATCCTTACAGACCTAAAGTGATACGTCTGTCGTTACATCATCGCTCAAAACGGGTGCAATTAGTTTATATTAAAAAATCAAACAGGCCCATTTGCTTTTTCAATAACACGAAAAATAAATTTCGCTCAGAACAGAATGCTTGGAGCTCGCTGAATTCCAAAACTAATTGGCAATTGAACGTCAAAACGACGCGACCTCCTCGACCCAGTGCCGCGACTCTGATGGAAATAGAGCGGCGGGAACTGGGCTAACGAGCGCAATATTGCGATGGATACGTTGAAGCTATGAGACCGAGGAGTTGCCATGTATAATTACTGAAGCAATATGGAGCTCAATATACAAATAAGTTACTACAACGCATGTAATGCCTGAAGGAATAGGCAGAGGAGTGTAGCACATTCGCATGTTTCACCGGTTACATTTAACTGGATGGACAATGGATTGGTGGTGAGCTTATTGTTATACACCGTGCACAAATCCAGACTCAGAGCCATTACTACAAATTTAGGAGTAACTAGAACCCAGGCCCTTCCGATCCACAGTCGTACTGGGCAACCACTCTATCAACGAGGTAGTCAAGTAAGATATAAAAGTCAAATTATCGATCGAAATTTATTCAGTACTTTTTACGTGTAACGGGCACAACGAGAGACCTACATCATTTTAATTATATAGACTAATCACCAGTTCTGGAGAGATGGAGAGAGACAAACACAAAAGACCAGCTTACCACTGACATGAAATCTTTAGCAAATAATTTTTAACAGTTTACTTTATACTACAAAAAATAACTGCTTATTGCCATTTGCCTTTGTCTTAAAGTCTGTCCAGTCCCGGCAAGCGACATTGAAAAGCGATACAATCCAAACAATTCAGCTTAGAGGAAAGAAAACGTCAAATGTCATCCAGTCGAACCATAAAGTACAGATTCTATGACATCCAAAAATCTAAATACGTCTGTCAAAAGGTCATTCACATTAATCTATGACAGTTATTGACACAAACGAAAAAGCTGTAATAGACATAATAACATAGATACTAGACGCAAATATTGGCGAGTCAAATAATATTGTATTCCCTCAGGTAATCAAACGGGCCACAGACACGTGGCCGTTGCAGTATTAATAAATTAGGTAATGTTTATACACAGATATCTATGTAGGTAGTAAGTATGTAGGTATATCATATTTAATTTTATACAATGATCCATCGGTATTTAGCCTTACAATAAATTGCTGATTATACCAACATTCGCGAATTAGAAAAAAATCTTAACCAACTTAAAAAATATCACAATTTCAGATCCTTGTAGAATATGATACATGTACCTTATATCATAGTATTAAGCCTGTTTTTCTCCCATAGGATAGACAGAGAACTGTAGTGCTGCCACTTTTCATCAGTCATCATAGTGTTTCTGGTAATAGAGGGTGAGCATATTGATATGTGAAGTCTGCTAACCCGCACTTGGCCAGCGTGGCGGACTATGGCCTTAACCCTCTCAGTATGAGAGGAGAACCATATTCCAATAGTGGAATTATAATGAGTCGATTATCATTATTACTATTATAAATTGATATCCACCAGGCATAAATCCAGGTTAGGTACTACAAAGAATTTCATTTTAAATAAATCCAGATAATTTATATCCATTATTATTTTTACATTACAGATAAAAATTCCCTGTATTATATTCTAAGCAAAATAGTAAAAAAATTATAGATATTTTTATTACCAGCAAAGTTTTGCCAGAAAGTCAAACTCATTAGTAACGAAAGTCGACACGACGAAACTTCTCGACCTTCTAAACAAGTGGATTTAAGTGACACAAAATAAAATATACTATGGAAAGATGTTAAAAATATTATATATTTTATTAAATAAATAGGCAGTACAGCTTGAAAAAAAAAAACTGAAAAAGTTGTGAAGTATTTATTTAGTTCATAAACACTTAACAAATATGGCCATAGCTGTCATATTTTAAGCATAGATACGAGTTATTTAAGCTCCCAGACGTTTTCTTATTTGAGAATATACAATTATTGTGTAGGTATTATTAGGCATTAATAACAAAGAAAACGACCATAATGAAGAAATTAAAAAAACTAAACAATAACTAAATTACTAAACACTTACATTATCTTACAAAGAAACCACATTTTTGGAAATCATTATCTGTGTTTCTTCATATCACCGAAGATTCAAGTTCTTACATCCCATCAGGACTCTGGTAAGCGGTTGTACCAAACTAGTTTCCGTGTAAAACTGTAATAGTTCCAACTCATATTACATACAAACACCTCTTATCCAATTCGATGATATCCATAGATATCATTAAATGAAGACTTTTTGAAGATACTTGTAATGTAACACATCCAATTTCCAAACGTTGACCACCGCAGTAAACTCCTACCCCACTCCCTACTCTCACAAAGACCCAATGCTTGTCGCATTTCACCCCTGCGGAACACTCAGCACATTGTTTTTGGACTGTCTATAGCTATAGCCACATTTTAAGCACTCCGTAGGCAATATTCATTATTCGTTAAACGCTCGCTATTGTAATTAAAAGACAGAGCTTAAGCTAGCAGTCTGCCCGCGACAGCGCCCCAGTCAGCACTGGTGGACTAAATGAGAAAGATTTCTCCTATTTCTTCCCATTCGAGAGAGAATATAAAACTCTTTTTCGCCTTTTTTTACTTCCAACTTCGTCTTAATATGCCACCCGCTCGGACCTTGGGCCACAGACGCAGGAATGTACCAGAAGTGGCTGCACACCTGAATTTTATATTACAGGATATAGAAGCCTAGACATATAATTCTTCACGGACTATTATTTTTTAAATATTTTATATCACGAATATGGTTAGTTAAAAATGTTTTCGAATTCCAATGATTGAACTGGCAATGTCAAAGGATCATATGTAAACAATTGAGGGAATTCAAAAATAGCCATAATACTTTCTACATATGTATATATAGTCAAACACACACCCAAGTACAAACTTGTATTATATAGGTATAACAGTTTATATCGAAAACAATTCACGCGCGCCTTATGCTACCAAACTATTATTTGCTACTTCAATTTGAACAATCAACTCCAAATGTTCAAAACAGTGACATGACAGATAAAAAATACTGCACAACCTAACATATTTTCTCAATGATTGACATACCTACATATATATAATTTGTAAATTACATTTTGATAGTACTATCGAAAAATCCGTTTCAATTTTGTCCCCGTGTAAAGTTATTTTTTTTAGCCGTTACACGTCTATATGACGTATCGTTTGAATTCATTAAAAATATTTATATTACTGCCGCAACATTTTTAAATAAATCAATAATGTCAAAATTTTTTAAGCTTACAAAATTAATCCATCTAAGATCGTCATGAACAAATAGGATTAAATTTCAATTATTTAAGTCTTATTGGACCGACGACCATAAAAAGGCGGCTGGATGAGATATGCGGAGGATCGTGTGTTGCAGCATATGTTGGGGAAGGCTTATGTCGAGTGATGGAACGGTAACGGCTGATGTAATGATGATGAAATCTTAAGCAACCCATCACATCAATTATCCAATGCCCAATTCTACCCTTACGCAGATCTTTGGCTGGGGTGGTTGTGTTAATCGCGGCCGCCCCCGGTCTTCGTTAGTCTAGAATTAATTCGTTGATAAGACGCCGCGCCTCCCGGCGGTACTGTCTCGAGACTTCAGGGCTGTCCCGTCGGAAAAACTAGGAAAATTATTCGATAAAATTATTGTTTAATATCATTATTCAAAGAGCAGTTTTTAGCAGGTCGAAGAACAGTCTTTAGTAGATCATAGAGCAGTTTTTAGCAGGTCAAGGAGCAGTTTTTAGCAGATCAAAGAACAGTTTTTAGCAGGTCAAGAAGCAGTTTTTAGCAGATCAAAGAATAGGTTTTAGCAGGTCAAAGAGCAGTTTTTAGCAGGTCAAAGAACAGTTTTTAGCAGATCAAAAAACAGGCTTTAGCAGGTCATCAGCTATGACTGGCCTTTGAGACACATCTTGTCTGTCATAAATTAACTTGTCATAAAGTTACTAAGCCTTATCTAATATCTTACAGAATCAATTCCACCACTGAAAAGGTCAAGTATACAGCGAACATTGTCTACAGCAATCATGAGATGCGGATACTCATTTTAAGTATGCTACAAATAGATCTTGTCATCTGACATGTAACGAGTATTATGTCATTATAATATCAGAGTAGATTTAAAGTAACAGTTCCGTGTAGAATATAACTCTTCTGTAGGTACCTTTACCTATTCTTCTGTAACTATCTTATTACTTTTAGACATAAGGTTCCTTCTGACGTAAATAATATGGCGTTCCTAACCAATTAATATTTTGATAAATAAAATAGCAATCAAAGCAAAAGATAGACCGTGTTACTGAAAACAGTTGGAATTTGGTACAGAAGACCGAAATGCTTATCTTTAATGTGTAAAATTCGCACATAGCAACATTTGCAGGTTATTTTTTTTTTCAGCCCATTACAATTCCATTCCTGGAATACGGGTCTCCTCTCATATTGAGAGGGTTAAGGCCATAGTCTGCCACGCTGGCCAAGTGCGGGTTATTTACTAGTCGAAAATTTTCCAGCAACACCGCAACCCTGAAATCCAAGAACAAATTAAAAAGACAACCACAGGATCGCCCGGGGGACGGGGGAAATTACACCCCCACTCGCTGACCCTCTTTAATGAACATTGCATATCTTTCTATCTCTCTCGCTCTCACCACCCTGTCAAAGGGCAGGAACATTTGTCTCTGTCTGAGAGATACTTCCTATGATACCTCATTGTTATCATGACTGCATTTTTATACAAATACACTGATATAAATGAGTTCCCGCTCAGAGGGAAACTGCAAAAGTATGGAAGATTCTTGCCAAGTTTCTGTTTCTTAATCCTCGGTGTAATTAATATTACTCGAAGTTATTAACCAACTTGAGATTTCCCTGAATCAGACGGGCAATATTTTTCTGTCGCATCAAAAGGAAAATATTTTTCAGCTACTTACCTAATTTTGTAACTTTGAACCGAAACCATAAATTTATTCGATACCAAATTTTATTAACCTTGTTACCACACACAATACACATATGTAACTTCGTAACATTCATGTACATTTCTAGTCCATTCAGATTCCAAACTTCATGGTCTACGTCAAATTGTACCACAATATTTCTAATAAATGATAATTACCAAAAAAGTTAAACCTGTTTCAATGTTACATAAACCTGGGCTCAGTAGAGAATTATATTTTTTTTTCATTAGTACCATCGTCGCTTTGCAATGAAACATCATCATCAACATCATCAGCCCGTCATTGTCCAATAATGGACATAGGCCTTTCCAATAATACACCACTGAGCTCGATCTTCAGCTCGTCACATCCAAGCACATAAAAAAATATATAAAAAGAGACACAATAAAAACAACAAAACATAATGTAGTATATTCTATGTGAATTATTTAATTACA